>PVIW01001550.1:76050-286836 GCA_004026585.1 Noctilio leporinus
AGAAAGAAGGAACTTGTACCCTTTGCAACAACATGGATGGAACTGGAGAGTATTATGCTTAGTGAAATAAGCCAGTCAGTGAAGGACAAATATCATATGATCTCACCCATTATGGGACAATAATGAGCAAAACTAACAACAAGCAAAACAGAACCAAATATATGAATACAATGAATAGGCCTTCAGTGGTCAGGGGGAAGCGGGTTAGGGGGAGGGGGGAGGCAGAGGCAAGGAAGGGGAGCAGTTTAGACAAGAGCCTAGTATAAGGGAACCATGGACATGGACAACAGGTGGGATTGACTTTGGGGCGAATGGGTGGGTGGGGAGGGGGACAGAGGGGAGTAAAAAGGGGATGGATGCAATACAACAACAATAAAATTAAAAATAAAAATTCATATGGAGCCAAAATCAACATGAATAGCCACAGCAGTCTTGAGAAAGAAGAAAAGGTTGGAGGAATCACAATACTGGATATGAAACTGTACTACAAGGCTACTGTAATGAAAACAATCTGTTACTGGCATAAGAATAGACACATAGATCAATGGAATACAGTAGAGAGCCCAGAAATAAACCCAGGACTCTATAGTCAATTAATATTTGACAAAGCGGGAAGGAACATAAAATGGAATGAAAATAGCCTCTTCAATAAGTGGTGTTGGGAGAACTGGACGGGGACATGCAAAAATATAAAACTATACCACCATACACCAGAATAAACTCAAGATGGATAAAGGTCTTAAACATAAGCCATGTGCCATAAAAGACCTAGAGGAAAGCATAGGAAGTAAAATTCCAGATATCCTATACAGAAATGTTTTCACTGATACTTCTCCAAGGGCAAAGGAAATAAAGGAACAAATATACAAATAGGACTATATCAAACTGAAAAATTTCTGTTCAGCTAAAGAAAACACCAGCAAAATTCAAAGGGAACCAACTGTATGGGAAAACATATTTGCCAATGATATCTCAGACAAGGTTTTGATCTCCAAAACATATAAAGAACTTAGTGACTCAACACCAGGGAGACAGACAACCCAATTAAACAATGGGAAAAGGACCTGATCAGAAAACTCACTGAGAAGGACATACAAAGGGCCCAAAGGCATATGAAAGAATGCTCAATGTCACTAGCCATCAGAGAGACACAAATTAAAACCACAATTTTAATTTGTGAGATACTACCTCACACCTGTCTGACAATCATCAACAAATCAACAAACAGCAAGTACCTTGGCAGTCTCGGACAACCCTTTCTGTAAGTAGTCGTTAATGACTGGGTGGGATCTTCTGGAAGTTCTAGGGAGGCAGGAAGGATAAGAAAAGGGAACAGAACCTGTGTTGAATGTTCTCCCATTGGCCTCTTACTTGGTATCAAAGTGATACAAAGAGAAACCACTGGGGAGAAGTAGGAGGGGCCGTAGGAGGAGTTTGCTGAGGCAAGGGAAAGCAGGCTGGGACGGGATTGGCTGAGAATCTGATGCTACCAGAGCCAATGACAAAAAAGGAGGGCTGGTGCTCTGGCTCAGGGGCTTTTACTGGCTCCTGAGCTGGTTCTCTCTCAGGCTCTGGGTCAGGCTTGGCTCTCTGGCTCCCTGGCTCAAGGATGCCTGGATGATCCTACTGCAGCTGCCTGACTTCACCAACAGAAGGTATTTTGTGTGGGAAGGAACCCCGGCACAGCCTAGGATCAGGCTGGCCTGGCAGAGGGTGGCAGGTTTATTCTTGGCTGTTCTAGAGGGAACAGGCTCTGAAGCAGAAGCCTGCTATTCTTCCAAAATTGTGTGTAGCTTTTGTATGTTACGTTGTTTTCTTTTGTGAACTAACCCTATAGAAACTAAGGAGGGAAAAGCTAGGAGAACCCAGGTGTTAGAGTTTAGCCTTAATTGAGAGGGGTAAGTGATTAAAACTGTGACTTGATAGGCTTAAGTGACTGTTTTTGAACAAAGACTCCTTTCCTTTATCACCAAACCTTTGTTTCAGGAATTTTGCCTAGAGGGCAGCGGCAGCCACAGGAGCCCAATTGCTGTTCAGTAACAAAAGCATCAGACATGTAGGTGCTGCCTGGATAGCTGCCCTGTCCCAGATTTCAAATTTTTTTCAGTTTAACTGTTTCCACGCTTTGTACTGAAAAATCTTGACCTGAATATTCTCTTGCAGAGTCAGTATTTCCATTTGGATATTTGTTGTCAAAGACCTCTCAACTCAGTGTCAATAAGATTGTCCAGAAAATCTCCCTCTCAAAACTATTCTGACCTAGTTTTACCCATTTTATCTAGTGGCACCAGCTTTTCTTCAAATTCACAAGCAAGGAGTGATGGGCCATCTTCTGCCCTCCCTCTCTCCTACACACTCCACACACCCAAGCCGTTACCCATTTAGGTCAAATTAACTTTCAAATACCTCTTGAATCTGTCTTTCCTCATCTTTGCCACTGACATGTGTGGTGAAAGTGGCCATTACTTCTCTTGCACCATGCTACATAGCCTATTTTGCCTACTTTGCTCACCTGCTTTTCTATTCCTAGATCCCTCTGTAGGCTCTTCATCTTCAGTGAAATGATCATTTTGATATGTTGTCTCAATGATCTTGTCATATCTCTTCTTACAATACTTAAAAATTTCCCCTTGCTCCCAGGGTGGAGAATAAAGTCCTCAAGGCACTTTTTGGTCAGCATCACGTAGTGACCTCATCTTGTGCCTTTCTCCCCACCTTCCAGCATTTTTAGTTCCTGAACTTGTCTTTCTTTATCTCACTTCTAACTTTTGTAAAAGAGCACTCTGTGCTATTGCCTAATAGAATCTGCTCATCTTTTAGGTCTCAGCTGAAACACCCCTTTCTCAAGGGATCCCTCCTGATTTCTCTGGCCATTGCCCATCAGTTTCAGTCTTGGATAATTACTTTCGGGTTAGGCATCTGAGGCCTTTAAGTATGCCTGCAATCTTTGATCTAAAACCATGAACAAATATTGCATGAAAACCAGAGGATGTACAAATTGATTATTCATTGTGTTGCCTACAACTTTTGAGTTCCCTTCTAAGGTCTTTCCTCCTTTGCTCCCATCCCATAAAAACACCATATTTTATACAGCCCTGTTTTGCTCTGTGCCCCTATCCCTAAGGAGTTAAGATGCAGCATGCCCTTGGTTACATTGTAGGAGGAGGTGTGGTTCTTCCAGATCCTTCAGAAGGAATCCTTTGCAAGAGAAACAATTTTTCTCTGCTTAGTGATGGTCACTACTTATCATGTAACTTTGTGTTCTTTTTATTTCTTAAATCTTATCAAATGTACTCTTTCATGAACAAACAAACAAACAAAAAAATGAGTGTAGGAGCAGTAAAGATGGAAATGCAAAGAAAAAAAAAAAAAAGAGAATAATCACAGGAGAAAAAAAATCCCATCCTGTAATATGCTTATTACAGACTTTGATCTATGTATTTGAAATAGTCTGCCTTCCCCATTACACCCAAGGCAAGGGCCCTCTCAATTTTCTCACCATTGTATTACTAGTATGTAGCACAATGCCTGACAATAAGAAGACTTTGTGGAGTGCCTTAGTGAATATGGGATGACTTCTCTGTGCAAGTCTTGGCTGTGATGCAAATTGAACATCCATCCTACAGCTCGCTCTTCTTTGAAAACACCTTTCTTTAAAACAGGATATTAAAACTGTAAAAGGTATGCCTATCCTATACCTAAATTAAATTCAGTTTGTGATTTGTAGCTGCCAGGATACACTGAGAACAGCATTATGATGACCAGACACTCATGCTTGGGGGCACATTGTGTGCTATGATTTGGGGGAGTGAAAAATTAGAAAATAAAATGCTCAACCTTATCCTTTCTGACAGCTTGGGGTTATGGGTGACTGGCAGGTAAATAGTAAACTCTGGCAGGATTTGCTCTGTACCATGAGACACATCTAATACACCACTCAAAATATAGGTATTTACCTGAATGCACGTCAATGGGCAATGCTCTGGAATTTTTAATTCTCTCTATTTTAGCATGGCACCTTCTATTTTTGCTCAATGGCAAACACATGTCTGTGCATAGCTTGAAGTTTTTCCGTTTCTTCTTAGTTGCACTGAACCTGAGAATGATGCATTGAATGTGAGTTTGCAATTTTCTTTTTTGCTTTAGTATTTTTTGTTTTGATTCAGATCTTGCTGGAATAGAACAAAAAATAGGAAAATAAAGAAAAAATATTAATATATATTATCTTGTTTAGGCAAGGCTGATATTTAGGAGGTTTGTTTAATTGTAATTTACTGTTCCTTTTTTTGTGTATTTGATAACAAAATTACCTGATATCAATATTAATACAAACAATAAAATACTTTTGTGCTATGAACAACTATTCTTTTTAAAGTAAGAAAAAGTAAAAATGATGCTGACATTCTAATCTCAGTTGGGATTGTCTCTTAATTAAATAGTAAAAATATCTTTCTTATGTTGAGCAACAGGAAAATTTGATGTTCTTTTATGCCTCTGGGTGAATATGATTGACAGTATAGAATTATATGTTATCAAAGTTTCTTTCAACAATTTTCATTCAGATAATAAAAAATAGTCAGGTATTGGAATTATACTTAAATAAACCAGCATTAATTTTCATGTGTTTATTAAAGTAAAAAATATAAATCAGATCGTAGGAATTGAAAGTGGATTTTTAATACCTTTAAAAATATTACTGTAATAAGGAAATTAAAAATCAATTGACTGACTATATATTATTCTTTAAAAAAATTTTTTTAAGCCCTGGCTGGTGGCACAGTGGATGACGCACCAGCCTGCGAACCCAAAGGTCACTGGTTCGATTTCCCATGCAGGACACATAACCAGATTGCAAGCCAGGTCTCCAGCCAGGTCCATAGCTGGAGGCAGGTGAAAGGCAACCATACATTGATGTCTCTCTCCCTCTCTGCTTCTCTCCCTTCCCTTCTCTCTCCAAAATAATAAATGAAATATTTAAAAAAAAACTTAAAGGTTTTATTCATTATTTTCAGAAAGAAGGGCAACCCAAAGGTTGCTGGTTTGATTTCCAGTCAGGGCATATAACCAGGTTGCAAGCCAGGTCCATAGCTGGAGGCAGGTGATAGGCAACCATACATTGATGTCTCTCTCCCTCTCTGCCTCTCTCCCCTCCCCTCTCTCTAAAAAATAATACACACCTGGCTGGTAGCACAGTGAATAAGGCACCAGCCTGCAAACCCAAAGGTCGAAGGTTCGATTCTCTAGCCAGGGCACATTACCAGGTTGCAAACCAGGTCTCCAGTCATGTCTGCGGCTGGAGGCAGGTGAAACGCAACCATACGTTGATGTCTCTCTCCCTCTCTGCCTCTCTCCCTTCCCCTCTTTCTAAAAATAATGAAATAAAATCTTTAAAAAAATAATACATAAAATCTTAATAAATATATAAATAAAGTACTGCTTGTTTTCTTTGGAATTTTATTTATTAGAATTCCTTAATGTTTAGGTTCAAATTTAGATTTATTTATTAACATGTAATCTGATGAAATGGCTCACTATCTGTCCTGATTATTATTTTTTAAGATTTTATTTATTACTTTCAGAGAAAAAGGAAGGGAGAGAGGCAGAGAGGGAGAGAAACATCAATGTATGGTTGCCTTTCACCTGCCTCCAGCTATGGACCTGGCTGGAGACCTGGCTTGCAACCTGGTTATGTGCCCTGGCTGGGAATCATCGAACCAGCAACCTTTGGGTTTGCAGGCTGTTGCCTTATCCACTGAGCCACCAGCCAGGGCTATGTCTTGATTACTTTAAACTAAATTGTCCACTTGCGATTTTTAAGATAAATTTGGATCAAGAACCCACATGATACTGGCTTGCACTTATAAATTTTAAGGATATATGGCTTTTTGTTTTTATTCTTCTGGGTGCTGAGTTTGAGAAAAGCAATTGTACTTTAATTTTTTCCTGTTTATTTCTTATTATTCCTTGTAAAGCCAATGTAGCTAGTTTTCTTCCCCAAGGCTCCCCTATTATATTTTCCTATGCAGCAAAATTGCTAATTATTTTTCCTTCATAGCCTGTCATGCAACAGTTAAAGTAAAACTCAACATTTCCAGGCTATATTAAAAAAATGAAACAAACAAAAAAACAAAACATCATGGTGAAATCTGGCTTTAAACTTAGTTTATTCCCTAAGGTCCTTATTTTCAATTTGTTTTTCAGATCTGTGGGTTCCCTAGTTTGTGACAAGTCAGCAATTCACTGAAAATATAATTTTACAATAATTTACTCAACATCATTATACTAGTTATCTATGGTCACATAACACACATTTATTATCTCACAGTTTCTGTGGGAAACTTAGCTTAGTTGGGTCCTCTGTAAGGCTGCACTCACAGGGGCAATCAGGGCCAGTTCTCATCTGAAGGCTCAACTACGGTAGGATCTCCAGTTAGGCTCCTGCAATCAGTAGCAGGGTTCATTCAGGTCTTTAGGTGATAGCAAATGGAGAGCTTCAGTTTCTTGCTGGTTGTCTGTGGGAGGCTACCCTTGCTTCCTAGCTGGCTGTTGCTTGGAGACTGCCCTCAGTGTATCACCTCATGGGTATCCCCAACATGGCCACTTACTTCATCAAAGCCAACAAGGGAAAGAGTGTGCCAACAAAATCAATGTTACAGTCTCATATAGCATAATCACAGAAGTGGTTTTTGCCATATTCTGTTGGTAAGAAGCAACAGAACCTGTCCATACTGAAGGTGAGGGGATTCCACAACTGTGTATCAGGAAGCAGAGACCATGAGGGCTGCACCTTAATGTTTTTTGGGTGTTTAAATCAGGAATGCTGCTCAGAGTGTCCAGTGCAGCCAGTGTACTTCTAAAAAGAAAGTGGCATGAGACACACTTGAAGAAGCTTCAGAATAAGGGTAAAAGTTGGGATTTGAAGAAAGCTGAAAAAGTACAGTAATCAACCACAAATTTCTATTAATACCAATAGACTAATAATAAATACCAATTTACTAATAATAAATTTATTATTTATTTTTCATTTCTAATGTTTTATTGTTTATGCTGTTACAGTTGTCCCAGTTTTTCCCCCTTCATCTCCCTCTGCCCCACTACCATAGTCAACACCCACACAGTTGCCCATGTCCAAGGGTCATGTGTATAAGCTCTTTGACTAATCCCTTCACCTTCTTTTGAACAGAGCCAACCTCCTTCCTCCCTTCTCACAGCTGTAAGTCTATTCAACTAAAGTTCTGCTTTACCTTGGTGCAAATTTTGGAAAAACATAAACCCCTAATACCACGTATATTTAAAACCTCCAGTTTGCTTTAGCTTGAGCAACCCAAACATAAAGTGAAAATGCAGACATATATGCATTTTTCCAAATGTCCCGCTCTCTTTAAGTAGGTCTTGTACCAACTTCCCTCTTTCCTTTTCTTGAACCTGATCCATTGTTACAACCATGTAAGTCATGGTTTTTACAAGATTTTTAGATGGTTGGTTTCCTACATTTGCAGAGAAAACACTGCAAAGCCTCAGCTGTGCATTTCTCCCCTGTCACTTTCATTTATGGGCAAAGTTATTTATAATGCATCAGGCATCTGCCAGCAGTGGAAACTGTATTTACACTGATAATTCAGGCAAAAACAGAGGCATGACCAACCTCAATACTCTTTGCTTCAACTGTGGAAGATTTTAGCCAAGCAACTTATACCAGTCAAAATAACCAAAATCACTATTTATCTTTGTATGTATTTACACAGCTTGAAAACAAAACCACCAAACTCAGTAATTCCTATGTCAATGATTTTACCCCTGGAAGCAAGCTTTCAACCTAAAATTTCCCAGTAGGACACCCTTGGTAAAATGATAATGACAGTAACATTTACTTTGCCCTTTTATTTCTCTTTTCAACATCTCAGTGCCCCATTTTTCTTTACTTCTGAGTCACTCATGAATTCTATCTAAGAAGTCTGAAGTCACTGGACACTGTCTTTAGTTACTGTAATTCCTGCTAAGGTGCTAGCTGACAATAAAGTGATATTGTTTCTAGTGGCATTTGCATTTAAATAACAATAAAAAATAAAATATGTAATGAGAACATTTTAAGTGCTATGACTACCTGGAAGGGTAGGGGATTACTTTTCCAAGCCACTTAAATTATACCAACTTATTTTCTTATGAAACCAGTACTAAAAACAACAGCTAATGGTTTGTGGCGGCTAACTATTATGTACTAGTTATTGAGCCAAACTCTAAATAGCTTATTTCTAGAAATACCTCCAAAACAATGATGATGTGGGGACTTTTATGTCATTTTACAGGTTAGGAAGTGTAAGCTTAGAGAAGCTAAGTAACCTGGCCAAAGTCAAAATAGCTAAAATGGAAAGATCCAGATGGATATGACTCCAAATACCACAAATACCAAAATACCAGACTCTTAAAATGTATACTTTTCAACTGATGGTATGCAATGTTTTGCCATTGGCAATCATGTAGTAGAAAGGGTCCTGGTATTAGTATTCTGAAATTTTAATCTATATTTTTCTCTAATTCAGTATTTGTAGGTAACTAAGTTGTTTATATTTTTTTAGTCCTAGTTTCTTCCTGTACTAAAAGAGAGAAAAAACTAAATAAGCCATGATTTTCTTTTTTCATATATAATCTAGCATATACTTTTATAACTTACATTTGATATTGCAGGAGTCCACTCTAAAACATTGGACTGCACTTCTAAATGTATGCACAGAAATGAGAATGTAATCACAACCTTACTGAGAGGAAGATCTCCCTTCTAGGAGAGTTATTTTTTCTGCTTCTGTGAAAAATACCAATGGCTGTTATTGTCATTATATTTTGAATTGTTTGATCTCTTAACTGTTAATTGAAATATAATTTTACTTGCATAATGTAAGACTAGAATGTTAATTGACACTCTCCTTACTAATTGCCAGCCAATTAACCTATTTTAGGTGTCTTGGCATCAGTGAAGCATCTAAATATTATCTTCCTACCTTAGTTGATTGTAGGGCTGTTATTACCTTTTATGGCTTATAAAATTTAAAATTAATTGCATTGCAGCTAGAGCTATGGCTTAACCTTAATATCCCAAGAAGGGTCTATTAGGTAATTATTTGATAACTAATTAACTTTTAGTCATCTCACTAAATCAAGCTAAAAGGCTCCTCTGATAAAGTAGATTTAAAGGGTCACAAGAGACTCTTAAAAGATCAGCCTCACAGTCAACTTTACTATTCTTATTGTCTCTTTATAGTTTTTCCAGAACATCCATCCGTCACGGTTGAATTTGTGTCCTAGGGTTAGAAACCTCTTACACCCTATTTTAGAGGCAGAACTTTAACAAAGAAAAAGTATCTTATTTTGAACTGAAATTGATGACAGCTTCAAAACCTGTTAACACCCCAGACTTCTTTTATGATCTTTCCTGGACTGCCTGTTCCTACCTTCCCACATTTATCTCCTTGTGAAGCTCTTCCATAGAGGCCTGAGATAGAAGAACAAAGGTACAAATCCCCACCCCTCTGGGCTGCATTTGGTTTGCTGGATTATAGATACCTTACCATTTCCCTGAATGACTATCATCACTAAGCTTTTGAGCTCTGGACATTATCAGTTATCTCAGGGGATGCTGATAAATGTTATCAAAAGAAAAAAATAATCTTTAATCTCTTGTATTAGAAAAAAAATCATTTTTAAAGATGAAACAATTATGTAATCAAATTGTAGCATGTTCAAATTTTAAAAGGTGGTGAAGATCCCAGATATAAGCACAGCATATCAAACAAACTGAAGATGTTAGAAATATAACTTAATGCTCAAATATTTTCTTCATACTCTGAAACCTTTATCAAAGTGCCTATTATTTTTTCTAACTGTTACTACATGATATTAGATTTTCTTATGTGTATGCCACCATTTTCTTTCTAGGTATAAACGAGGTGGGCCTTTGTTAATTCATTGATTAGCTGATTAACTCAATCCATATTTATTTAATACCATTTCATTTCAGATATTGTGCTAAGCTTTGAGGATACAGTGCTGAAAAAGATATACTCTTCGAATTCAGGGTTTTGGGGAAATAAGGGATAACAGGTACTAAACAAATGACTATCAGGATTGTGACAATAGAAGCATATTGTGCTAATGAGCCAGATAATAAAGGACCCAGTTAGGTCTCATGATTTCAGATGGGATTGACTTGAGAAAATGATATCCAAGCTAGGTCCAGAAGTATGAAGAGTAATACTTTGGTGGAACTGTTGGTGGTGCCACGGGTGCACTAGAGTTGGCATAGGTGTTACAGGCAAAGGGAGCATTCATCTCTGGCCCAAGAGAGATGGTGGCATAATGAGGAGCCCAGAGGAGCTCAATGTGACCTCAGAGGAAAGGGCAAAGAGGTGTAATGTGGATGTGGTAGGTAGCAAAGGCCTCATGACACAGGTCACATAAACCATGCTTGGATTTACCTCCTATCCCCGTGTTTGGAAAGTCATGGAAAAGTTTTAATTCCATGTGCAATATGGTTGTAATTGTACTTGAAATGAATAGTCTAGATGGAAAAAGAGTAGAGCAGTACCACTTTCTCACTATTCCCTCTCTCAAAATTTCTCCTCTCAAAAATTTTGATTTAGTTAGCTATATCCAGAACTTCAAAGGGAGATAAAGACCATGCCATTGGTATATTACAAGCCTACAGTAAGAGGACATGGAGGGCATATTTTCAATTGTAGTTAAAAGGACTAAATTATAATATCATAAATGTTTGCCTTCAAAAAGTGGGGAAGTCTATAAAATTGTAGGTTGCTGTTACCCTTAAAAGTAGTGGCACAAACTCTGAGAAAGTTCAATGGAGAAAAGAATCAAAATATGAGAGAAATGCACTCTAATACTAATAATAGTATCTCATATGTATGTAGAAATTATTATTTTCAAAACACCTTTATCTGAGTTATTGGATTTAATCATCATAGCAATCTTTCAGGTGAACAAGATAAATATTGCTATTTTTTATTTTATGGATAAATGCATTTGTCTTTTGCTTTGGTAAACCATGTTTCCTATTCTATGTTATGTGGTTTTTATGGGAGTGACCCACTTTCCAGTCTCAGGAGTAGGACTTGATTAATAGAAGCCAATGAATATATCTAACCCAGTGGTTCCCAACACTTCTGGCACCAGGGACTGGTTTTGTGGAAGACAATTTTTCCATGGTTAGGGTTAAGGGTTGGCTTCATAGCCTGCCTCCAGATGTAGCTAAATTGTCACTTTCCACTCACTGATAGGATTTTGATATGAGTCTGCAAGCAATTGATTCATTATGGTCTCTGTGCAGTCAAACCTCTCTGCTAATGATACTCTGTATTTGCAGCTGCTCCCCAGCATTAGCATCACCACCTCAGTTCCACCGCAGGTCATCAGGCATTAGATTCTCACAAGGAGCCTATAGCCTAGATCCCTCACATGCGCAGCTGACAGTAGGGTTTGTGCTCCTAAGAGAATCTAATGCCATCACTGACCTGAGAGAAGGCAGAGCCCAGGCACTACTGTGAGTGATGAGGAGGAGCTGTAAATACAGATGAAGCTTTACTTATTTGCCTGCTACTTACTTCCTGCTGTGCAGCCCAGTTCCTAACAGGACATGGACCATGGGCCACTAGTGGTCCATGGCCTGGGGGTTGGGGACCCCTGATGTAAGCTAGTTTCCACAGTGATTGACTCAAGGACAGGAGGGTAAGCTAGTGAGAGCCAATACATTGTGAAGGTATATTTCCTGAAGTTTTGGTTTGTTTTATTTTGTTTTGTTTTGTTTTGAGAATGAGAGAGAGGAAGGGAGGGAGGGATGATGGAGGAAGGAAGAAAGAATGGAAGGCAACAGGCCTCTTTTCATCCTGGGGCTGTTGCAGGGGACACTTTTTCTATTTAAGGTGTGAAAATAAAATGTGAGATTTCACACTACTTCAGCCTTTCTCTGCAGTTCATAAAGAGGTGCTGGAGCTGGTAGAGAATCAACATATGGAAATGGAAAGTGCAGCTGAAATTGTGGAAGTCAGGAGGGAAAGAAACTTGATCCGGTGATTGACAGTATTTGAAATGTTGATTGAATTTTTGCTTGGAGTGTGGGCTACCTTAGGACTTTCCAGTTTCCTAAGCCAATATTTTTTCTTATTGTGTAAGGCAGTTTGAATTGAATTTTCTGTCACTTTCATCTGAAAGAGGCATTAGCAATAGACAGTAACCAGGGCTAACTGAAGCAAAAGAATGAATTTGTTAGGGTCAGTGCAAAGAAAAGAAATACTAACCCAAGTAATCAAGATGGAAGTTTATCTTCCTCTTAAATTTCAGAGTTTTACAAATAATAAACCCAAGTCTGGCATAGTGCCCTGGTCAGGGAACCAAGATCCTTCTATAATGCAAAAAGTATACATTTCCGAGATTTTCTTAAGGTCCCAGATGCTCCAGTCATTATATCTACCTTCCATACAGGAGGAAAAAGAAAGGGGAAAAAAAAAGCATGGCTTTTCCTCTTGGGGACACTTTTGGGAATTTGCACATATCATTGCTTACACACACATACCATTGGCCAGAACTTAAAATTATCTGCCTAAAGAACCTGAGAAATATTCTGCATAGTAATACGATAAATAATAGAGGGCTATATCTGCGTGAGAAAGGGAGAATGCATAATCAGGGGTAATTGGCAAGCTCTTACACAGAATATGAGGAATTCATAGAAGTGGAGGAAAAAGTAGAAACCCGGGCATGATAAAAGGCAACTCTGGAAGGCTGAAGGGTAAAACCACAGGAAGTCTATTCTATGAAGGGTGCAATATATTCAAGAAGTGCTTCCATCGAAGTCTCCCTTGATCAGGAGTCAAAGCTCTGTGCAAGAGCAGCACATAGGCTGGGTGTGGGTCCCATGTTGGCCCCATAGCTGTGCAGAGGTGATGAGAGGAGGGATCTATCTGTGGGCTCCTGTGATAGGAGGCAGCATGTTGGTTTACCTCCCCTTAGGACCACTAGCCTAGTAAGGCAAAGATCATTTTCCAAAAGAAATGGGGCACTGCTGTATAAAGCAGGAAAATTTCAAGGCAAATTAATAGCAGTAACAACAATAATGTTAATTATAATACAAATTTTCAGTATAGTCTCAGGAGTGTAACCTCAGGTGACTTACTCAAAGAAACATGTGTAGCTAAAGGCCGATTCAGGAAAAGGACCCAGCTTTTTCAATATTCATCCTAGTGCTTTTCCCATATTACAACTCAATCTAAATTCTGCATAATACACAGAAGCTAATGCTTTTTCCCCCTACTGCTCCTGTTTTAATACACATGATCTCATTTTAGCTGTGCATTTTTGCTCTTATAGGAATCCTATGATCTAGTTATAATATATACCAATATTTTTTTTCAGATGAGAAAACCAGGGTTTGGAAAGATTATGTGGTTCACAGAACTTGAACCCAGAACTTTTGATTCCTGTCTCAGTACTTACTAAGACAGCAGTTCTCAAACTCAGATAACTTTGCCACCCCTATTCCACCCCTGCCAGCAATGTCTCAAAATATCTGGAGACATTTAGGTGTCACAATTGGTTGGGAGATGCCACTGGCTTCTAGTAGGTAGAGGGAACAGATGCGAAATATAAGTTTAGTGTAGTGCACAATACAGTTTTCCGCAACAAAATGTAAATTATGCCAAATTCGAGAAACCCTGGCCCAGAACAATAGAGTGAAAATGATATATTTATTCTCTGACCCTTTTTAGCCCAGAAAGGCTAGTCCTATTCCCTTCAGAAGGTAAGAGGTACAGTTAGTCAAGCATCTGATTCCATATGGTGGCATTCAAGTCCAAGTTCTGTTACCCTTTGTCCTGGCCCTGGTGTTTGACACACCCAGAGCAGTCTCTGAATCGGTGCAGAGTCATTTCCTTTTTACCTTCCATGAGTACATGGCATACTCAGCCCTGCATTTCAGTGCTGGCTCCGGCAGTCTCTAGCCATGTCACCTTGCACTAAGTATAACTTTCTAAGCTTCATTGGCCTAACCTATAAAATGGAAATAAGGAGTAATATTATTTACTTACCTCAGAAATTCCATGAAGATTGAATTAAATAAAGCCTGTGAAGCATTTGACATATAGTAAGTTCTTAATAAAAGTTACATATTTTTGTTATTCCTTCAAATTGCTTTGGTCTATTTAGCAAAATATAAAATTAGACCTTTGTTCCACATTGTTTGCCTAAATAGATTAACATCAATCTCTATCAAGTTATGTTTATCTCCCTGGTCTCCGTGTTTCACCGCCTGATTCCTATCAGTTATATAATATAATAATACTGCAATGTGGCTATCCTCTCCTGCAAAGGAATGTTTTTACTTTTAAAATAGATTTCTGGGGCTGGTAAATTTTCATTTGAACTTATGAGGGGACCCAAATCCCATGAATGAAGCCAGGACTCTGTAATACTTACTCTGATGCCCATTCATTTTCTTCCTTCAACAGTGGCTTAGCCAGAGTCTCAGTGTCACCAAGCAGATTTTCCTTTAAACTAGAATGTAAGGCTTACTGCATTCAAGGTTTCCTATTTAACACATCAGTGCTCTTTGAAGGTCTAGCCTTAAATCATTTCAACTATAAGCAAAGATAAAATGATAGATGAATATATAAACATTTCATTGAAACTGGCATTCTGCTAGGTACGAGGGCATGTTCCCAACCCCAAAGAACTTATGGTCCAGAGGGCATTTCATATGTGTGTAAACAGATAGCTCTCTTATAGAATGGGCATCATGTAGACAGAAGTGCTCTATATAAAGTAATAATGACGGTAGATCTAGGAGAGTTTTGAAGTAGAGTTGGCATTTAATATGGGTCTTGATAAATGAGATGATTTCTTTCATGCAGTGCGTAACAGACTGAGGACAATCCCATGAGCAAAGACAGTGTGAATAGGCTTGGGCAATGGCAGGGTTGAAGGTGTTCACAAGATATACTTTTGTGGGGTTGAGTTAACAGTCATAGGCATATGAGAAAGGGATGCTAGGAGAGGAAGGGAAAAAGAGGAGAAAAGAAGTTTTCACCAAGAGAAACATATGAGTATATAATTTTTGCTGCAAGTGACCTGGAGAACCTTTATACACTCACTTTGCTGCCCAAAACTTGAATTCAGAACTTAAGGGCTGGATCAAAAACAGGGTCTATTCCATAAATTATGGCTGTGCCTCAATTCTACACATCAGCAGTCTCAGTCTTGTATAAATTAATAAATCAATGACACATTTTAGATTATGAAAAAGAGATGGAAATGTGTCTTGTCAGGATGACCGTAAGCAATCCTTGCCCCCGCATGCATGTATCTTCATTTGCCTAGATCACTCTTATCTAAGAGAATTTCTTAGCATATAAATGTTATGGCATTACACAGCTCAGACTGGCCACCATTGTTAACTTCATCTAGGGCCCTGCTGTTCAGCAGTATAGATTGATATCGGCTCTCCATGTCCTTGCTGCTGCAGGCCACGACTAAAGGTGGACGATCCACACTCCCACGACTCCCCAGTTCTCGCTTGCCATCATGAGGATTGAAAAATATAAGTCATGTGTTTACTGTCCTCGCTTGCAGGAGCAAGATTAAATTGGTAAGAATTCCCTTCCCAATGCTCCACTGTTGGTTTTTGGTCTCGGCAAATCTAAAGTAAACCTGCCTGGAGCTGAGCTCTGGCCCTACAAAATGGAAACAATATACTTGAATATAAGTGACAACAGCATTCCTTTCAACTTCATGATAGAAATACTTTAATTTATCTAATTGCAAATAATGTGATATAAAAGGATGAATTCATATATATCATTATTCAAGCAAACATTTATTGAGCATTTATAAAATTCAGAACAATCAGCTGGGTGCTGGGGAAAAGAATAAATAAGAGATACAGCTCCTGCCTTCATGGAGATAAGTTTTTGAAAGGTAAGTGTAGAGTCCTATGGGAGTGTATTAGTTCTGCATAATTACCACAAATTCAGCAGCTTAAAACAACAACCATTTATTCAGCCAGTTTTTTAGGTCAAACCCAGACACAGCATAACTAGGTTTTCTGCTCAGGGTCCATCAGGCTAGATAGATCAAGGCACCCCTGGGCTGCCTCCTCATCTGGAGTCAGGGTTCTTTTCCAAGCTTAAGTGGTTGAGTCAGTGCCTTTCTGCAGAAGGAGTGAGGTCAATTTTTTGGCCAGCTATAAACTGGGGCCACTCTCAGATACTTTTCATGCCTCTTGACTCTTCCGTGTTCAAAGCCAGCAGTGGATCATCTCTCAAGCTGAGTATGTCACCTGCTTTGACTCTTTCTTCAGGAAGGTCCCAGCCTCTCCTGATTGGGTCAGGTCTACTCAAGATACTCTCCCTTTCTTAAAGTGAAAGGTGCCATAGAACAGAACTTGTTCACAGAAGAGAGAACCTCATTGCATTCAATGATCCCGGGAATTGTATATAACATCTACAAAAGGGAAAGAATCTTGGGGGACATCTTAGAACTCTGCGACCAAAGTGAGTAGTATGTAGACACAAGATCTAACTTAGATTGGCAGACAGGAGTGAAAAGGACTTCTGCCAGGTGATGGGCCAGTGACTCAGGCAGAGAAAGGGGCAGGAGACACTGCCTTCACATTTGCAGGTGAAGGAAGCAGAATTTGCCAGATCCTGCTTTCTGCCATGGCTAGATGATACCCACACTCTCTGGATAAAATTATCCTCTGCCTTCACCTGCTCAAGTTGCCTAAGCACTTCAAAGGGAAGCAGAGACTGAGAAAGCCCTGAGCTAGACTGCAGAGACTGGGGGTGTTCTTCCAAATCCCCAAATGCACTTCCTGTTTAAATCTTGCATGAGTTAGTAATAGCTAAAATCCTTTCATCCTGACCAGGACCTGGCCTGTGAGGAAAGGCCTGCCAGTGTCTCCTCTGCAAAGAAAGCGTCCAAGTGACAGAGATGACACAGAGTTGCACTCAGCAATGAGATCAGGCAAACCAAAGACTTCCCCCAGGTCAGAACTCTTCCTAGCATTTTTTGGTTTGTGACACAGTGATCTTTAAAGCTATAATAGAATGCCATTGCAGCTGGTGCCATGTTGCATGTCTGGGAGAAGGTGAGTCTGGTTCCAAGTGATGTCACCATCTTCAGGAGTGTAGTGTGGGAGGGGGCTGTGGAGCAGAGATGGCACAAACCTTTGCATTTCCTCTACATGAGGCACAGGCAATTAATTCACTTGCATTTGACTACATTTGAGCAACTCTAAATTTACCCAGCCAAGAAAATGAGATGAACACAAGGGGCCCTTTGCCTTTGGTGCCTGAGTATAATCAGCTGAAAGCTTCAGTACTTGACAAACCAGCACATATCGCTGGGAGGCCTTTGGAAGCACTGCCTTTTGTTTTTAACTTCATGAGAAAGAGAAGAAGGGTGAATAAAATTTCCTTGACTATTTCCCATAAGCATAAGGGCAAAAAGGCAGTACATAATTAAAGGTTTTTGTTAAATGCAGAGCAGAGAGCACCAGGTCCTGGTGCCTCATGTGAGGATGTGTCTGTCTCTTCATGAGGGAGCTCACATTTAACCTGGCTCCTTAGTTATGAAGACAGCCCTCATGATCCCATTCAGCCCCCTTAACAACCTGTGATGAAGATACGGAGTTACCCTTATTTGAAGAGTAGGTGATACAGAATCAGAGAAGTTAAATAACATGCCTAAAGTCACACAGGATTCTGTATCAAGCCCAGGATGGTCACTCTGACCTTACTCAGTCCTTTGCTGTATGCCAGCTTCCCATCCAATTAACAAATTAGATTCGTTGAACACTTACTATGTGTCAGGTACCACCATTCTGGGGTTTTGCATATATTGCTTCATTTAATCTCTGCAATTACTCTTCAAGTAGTGGTAGTATTAGTCTCATTTTACCCATAAAGTAAGTGAGTTACAGAAAAGCAAAATAATTTATCTAAAGTTATACAGCTCCTAGGTGGTGGAATCAAGTCTTGAACCCAGGCAGCCTGACTCCAGTCTTCTCTGTCCTGAATGATTGTCCTGCCCAGTCTCACTTAACATGCCTTTGTCTTAGTACTTAGGATGAAGTAGATGATGAACTCTTTTGGAGATGTTAAAATCACTGTTTCAAGACTTCAAGGGATTTTAGAAACCCTCATCTCCTGCCCTGCCTCAATCGCATTTGCCTCTTCCTTCCCATGCTGGATACATATACCACTGTGGTAATTTCTTTTTCACTAGGAAGTCCAAGGGACACCCATGGCAACTGATGCAAAGTTTTTACTCAGAAAGTCTCCCAATAGGTGATTTCTGAGTGTATGTTCAGAGTAGTTTCCCTAGAGACTATAAGATTTTTAAAAATATGATAAAATCAGCTGCTCGTCTAGCTGTTAATGTGTTTCAGAGGATTACAGTTATTATTTGGTTATGCTTATTTGAACACTGATTTAATTTTTTAATTAGAATGCTCCATTGCCTAGTACTTAGGCAATCCACCTTTAAGTAATAAATGATGTTTGGGAACATTATTGATAATGAGCCAAATATGCTATCCTAATAGCATTTTATATTATGTAAATTTAAATGCTGTGTGTCCTGAAATTGAATTTAAAAATACCTTACTTAAAATTAACTAAATTTTCCACTTAAAATTGAACAAGGGAGATAATGTTTACTTTAATAAGCATCAGGGACATCTCGGAACAGTATTTGACTTTTCTTGATGTGACATATTGCTTTAGGCCTTTCTTTTATAGTCCTGATGAGGTTTTCTTTGTAGGCACAGCAACTGCTTTTCTTTCTTTGAGTGACATATGTGCTTAGCCTTTTCCTTTTAAGTCTCATTTCTTAGTTCTTCTAATTTTTATTTTTTTCTTTCCAGTTCTGTGTACCCTGTTTAGATACTCCTTACTTTGCAGTTATTTTTATTCAGAAAGATAACACTTGCAAGCATAAATCCCTCTGGAACTAGGTTGAAAGAAGACCTTAAGGTTGGAAAACTTTTAAAGAAGTGGCTTTGAAATTTTCTGAGGCTGACTATTCTTCTGATCTGGTCACTTGGGTAAAAGGTTTAGCCAATGTATTTGGTATCAAATATCAGTTTTGGTTTCAATCTTGCTGCCAAGTATAAGTTGAGGGGTTTATGACACAAAGGGAAATAATAAATAGTGCTGACCACAGAATATGAGATTCATGGGACTTTGGGATGTAGTATACAATTTGAAGATACTAAATTGTCCACAAATGGGCTTTAATAGGTAGCATGGTTATCAGGCCTGGCTAAGAGGATGAAGAAAAAGAACCTTTCCCTCACAAAACAAATTCTCCTCTAATCAGCTAATGTTTGAGACAACTTTACAGGCAACACCTGTAAACCCCTACAACACCTCATCATTTTTACAAAGAAAGTTGAATGTTAGTATTTTTCTGCCTATAAAACTAAGGAAAACCAAAGACTACAAATCAAAATGAGCTGTCACCATTGATGTATTTTCTTTCCCAAGGGTTTATTTTTATTTTCAGTGGGAGAATGCAGACTGTGCAAAGAACACAGGCAGAATCCTGGACAAGAACAGCTCACGCAGATTGCCCTCTCTCATGTGGGTGGGCCTCACCCAATCAGCTGAAGGCCCTCCCCACTTCAAGAAGAGAGCCTCCTGCTGGACTGCTTTTGAGTGGGAACATTAGGTGTTTTTTGCTTTGAACTCTGGAACCTCAGTTCTCAAGCTTAATTTGTTCCAGAAAACTGTTCGATAAGCAATTTGTTCAAAACCATAATCTTCAGGTCAGCATGAAAGGGCCATTGGTTAGGGAATCATGGCCTGAAGTTTTGTGAGACAATGGAGACATTTTTTTTCATGAACAACTTGGTTGAGAACTGAATTGTTTGAGAACCAAGATGTACATAAACCGAGGTTTGATTGTATTGGTTCTTTTTGGTCTCAAACCTGCTGGCTTTAGAATTGGAACTTACATTGTCAGCCCTCCTGGTTCTCAGGCCTTCACATTTAGGCTAGAATGACACCATCAATTTCATAGGGTCTCTGTCTTGCCTACAACTGACATCTTATCTGGGTATTTGTCAACCTCTGCAATCACAGGGACCAATCTCTTACACTAAATTTATCCCCTTCACACACTATACCTTAGTTTTGTTTCTCTGGAGAACAAAATATATCCCCTAAGGCACTCAATCTTTTAACACATTTTCAGAAGGAAATCTCTTCTATTGAAGATTATCTTAACAGGTGACATACCAGTTTCAAAATTGGACACAGGGAAAGGATGAGAAAATCATGAGAGGCAGTCTAGAGACCTGGGCTGAGATTTTGTGTGGAGAGGAGATTTTATAGCAAGCATAGAGCTGTTCTGAAGCTCCCAACAGTTATTATTGGCTGGGTTTGGGGGTGTGTGTGCATGCATGTGCAAACATACACTATTCCTCAGAACTTCTCACAGTCATTAGGAATATTTGTGATGTTCAAGAATCTCAGGATAGAAAGTTATTCTAGTTGAACCCTCTTCCTATTGTATCAATTTCATTTTTATTGTACTCAACAAGTGTTTAATTAGAATCTTAATGTCTCTATTTAAGGTAGGCTTGTAAGAACATTTCTGTCTGTTCCCCTTCCCTTGCAGGATTTTTGTTCATCCATTTATCAGATATTTATTGAATGCCTTTTGTTACTGGTAAGAGAAACTTTGCTGTTATGTGCAACATCTTTCAGGATTTCCAGGTAACGTAGAAAGCAGAGGCAAGTGTGTAACTTAGAAGCCTTTATTGAGCCCTTGGAGCCTATGAGCCTCATGAGAGCAAACAAAGTGATACCTAAACCATGCCTGGAGGAAGAATTTCAGGAATTTTACAGAGGTGCTCACTCATTATTATAATGCCCTCTCCAAGTCCTTCCAATTGCTGCTCTCTAACATTGCCAAAAATCTTTTATTTATAATGGGAAGATATATTTATTATCAAAAGAAGCAGGAGAGTCTCCTGGTGTTTAGAGTGTGAAAGATCTTTTCTCATCACTGGAATTTCTTGACATTCTAATCATGTACTTGGTCCTTAGTCCTTGATCAACCACCTGTTCTCTTATGACTAATTTCTCAGTGGTGTCACTGAGGTGGAACACTGATCAGGACACATTCTTGCATGTGAGAGTGAGCTTTTTGCTTCCAGGTCATAGGCACTGTCATTCCATTGAGGCAACTGAATTGTCATTGTTGACTTTGATATCTCTACTCCATGGCCTGCGAAGGCCTATTGGCTTCCTGTCAACTGTGTTCTCTGAAGTGGAGCCCTTGATATGGATAATTGACTGTCAGTGATTCTGTGCTGTTGTGCTTAGATTTTAGATCTCAGAGCAGAAAAACTTTCACTTGTCCCTATTAACATTTCATATTATCTATTGGGAGATATGATTTGGCTATCAAACTAGTAAGCTCTTATTCCTCACTAGATACCATACTATAATTGGCAAACATTTTCTTTTCCAGGATCTTAATGAAGACCAACCACTGTGACTCAGACTGACTGTACATATGACTATTAATCCATAACATGTTTTTTGCCAAGTCTATTTACACTTTAAACTAAAGTTACTAGCTCATATTTCCTCAATTTATTCACAAGGCTAACATGAAAGGCCTGTCTGATGTCAAGCTAAAATGCAAATGCTCTATGTTTAAAGAATTATTCTATCAGTAGTATTATCTATTAAAATAAAATACAAGTTTGGGGTGCAGTTTTTAGACCTCAAAAAAGGCTCAGAGCAGTAAAGTCTGGTTGATTGAGAAACTCAATTCTATGAGTCTAAGTTTTTACATGCCATCAGGCATAGCTTGGGTCAATTTTTCCACGTTAGGAGGTATAGAATCTCCCACTGGATAAACATTCTTCCTAGATTCTATCATTATAATATCTATGTATCTTAATTTTTAATGATGTTGAAAAGTTTAATAATCTTTTTCTTGTCTTCATTGACATGATAATGATAATTTTGGACTGGGTGCACTGGTGATACCATTTTGGTCCATGAATACGAATCTCTCTATTTTTTGTATGGTATGATATTACATAAGGTTCTGCCCAGTAGAGGAGTCAGATGAATAATGGGTTCAAACACCAAATTTAACACTGGTGGTGTGATACTAGGCATGCTACTTGTCTAAGCCTTAGGTTCCCCAAATGGAGCTAATATTTATTTCAATCTTACAGGACCACTGTAAGTGTGTGTGTGTGTGTGAGTGTGTGTGTTTGGATGAGTGTTCCTAACACACAAAAGGACCTCAAAATAAGGAGTCCTCAATACGATATTATGTTTCTAATTATTGTTTCCTAAAGTAGCCATCAGGCTTCTCCTTTTGATTCAGGAAAGTAACCTCCACAGTTGCACATATTATAACCTTTCCAATGTGCATGGATGCAAAGCAAAATGTGTGTATTCAGCAGAGTCCTTCTGCATATCCTTGGGCCTTCTGGGAATTGGAAGGAGCCCCAGTTGCATTGCTATGCTGTGTGCTGAGGCCGAGGGAAGTGCTGACTGTGCTGGCCACGCTGTCAGACTTCATTCTCAACCATACATCAGCTGCTCTGAAGAAAGCATCGATCCTCTTGGTTGAGTAGCCTTTGGATATCATTGTACTTTGTCTTCAGTTTTTGTGTCATTTCCTAAGCGCACTTTGCAATCATTTATGCAGTAATGGCACCTTATAGTTGTAGAGCATGTCTATACATTTTTCCCACAGTGCTTTCTCATCTATTATCTTATTTGCTTCACACCACATTGTTTAATAAGTTATTATTCATCCATTACAGATGAAAAACTAAGTCTCTGACAAGTTAAATAATATGCCACAGATCACATCACCTAATTTTTATTGGGGATAGGATGCGAAGTCAGAGCCACTTCCAAATGTGTACTATGAAATCTTCCTTCTTATTGTCCTAGTTCACTTTCAAACTCCTTACCATGGAATGGTAAACAAGGCTTTGATGACCTGGCTTGCATTTTTATTTCAGTCCTCTACCCACTCCCACTCCATTCTAGCTTCTGAATATTTTGACTATTTTTTAATTCCTGGAAACACTTTTGCCCTCTTTTACATTTTTAGGGTCTAAATTAGATATTTATTTTCTGGGAAATCTTACTTGGACTTACACTCAATTCATCTTGGGCTCCCTTCTCCTGTCATGTGTTCTTTTATAAAACTTGGTCTGATGGATTACAATTGTTTCTCATTGTCTGCCTCTCAGATCTGGCCAGAAGGGCAGGGGCTCTGTCTTACACACTGGTGTATGTCCAGCACTGCTATGGTCTGAATGTTTGCGTATGCTCAAGTTTACTTTTTGAGATCCTAATGCCCAAATATAATAGTATTAGGAAGCAGGACCTTTAGGAAGTGCTTAAATTGTAAGCGTGGAACCATCATAAGTGAAGCTCTTATAAGAAATGCTTTAGAGAGATTTGTGGCCTCTTCGGCAAGCAGCCTATGAAGCAGTCTTCAATGGATCTAGCCTTGTTAGTATATTGATTTGAGCCCAAAAGGACTAAGACAGGAGTCTTAGTGATAGGTGCTAGGTTGAATATACATTTGTTGAAGGAATGAATGTTTTTCTTGTTATTACTTCATTTGCTTTCCATTGCCTTTGGCACGTTCTCTATGTGAAATAGTACGTGGAAAGTAATTAACGATCAAAAAGGAGTGCAACTGATATGTATGAAAGACCAAAGAGCTCAAAAATATGAGCTATTGTTATGGAGGACCCCTACACATCTATGGTTATATAATAAACAAATCCAATGGCACATAGATGATTCTTTAGAAATCATTTTATCTTTATTCCCTTCAGATTCACAAAGATTGTAGGCTCAGCTGTTGAAGCAGTAGTTTTGCATATTGGCTATGGATACTTCATGCGTAAAAGGCTTCCTTTCATTTGAGCTCTGCTGGCTATTTACAATTTATTTGCTGAAGGCCAATACTATACCTGACCCCCTAGAATGTGCTTAATGAAATATCAAATAACAACAAAAAATAGCTTGAAATTACTTATTCTTTTCTTAAGTGATCTTTGCATATTTTCCATTTTTAACCTGCATGTCAAACTTGCCTGCCTTGATGAGATTTGTAAGAGTCCAGTTGTTTCATAACACAGATGTGAATTTTGTGACATTTTATTTCAGGACCTCAGAAGTGTAACTACTGTGGATTGGAAAGATGGAAATTACCATGAGTCACAAATATTCATTAACTTTTTAAATAGTCTTAGATTTCTGTATGTCGTGAGCCTCTATCAAGAGTGGTATTCAGATTTGTGGTTAAATTAATACAACTTTAGGGGCCCCCTTGGTGAAAAAGATCACAAAATGTTGAAACCAATAACAGGGCCTTGGGAGGGACCAGGGTGGGATGACAGTGAGGAGCCCTGAAGCTCAAACTTTACATATTTTCTGGTGCACATGTGACTGGCCTTTCATTAACCTGAGCCCGTTGTCTACATTACTAGTTTAGCCTTAAGTCCTTTATTCACTTGAGCAGCAATATTGACTAATACACTAATATTGCTAAGATTAAAATAAATAATTTCTCCATGGTGTTATCTAGTGCTTAGCTTATAGCTTATTCTTTAAAAAATTATGTTTAATTTTTTTAAAAATTTTACTTTTTATTGACTTTATTGTGGTGACATTGGTTAATAAAATTATGTAGGTTTCAGGTGTCCAATTCTATAAAATAGCATCTTTATGGAGTTCTCAAAAAATTTAAAATGGAATTACCTATGACCCAGCAATTCCATTCTGGGAATATACCTAAAGAAGCCTAAAATGCTAATTCAGAAGAATATATGTACCCTTATGTTTATTGCAGTGGTATTTACAATAGCCAAGATTTGAAAGCAAGTCCAAGTGCCCATCAATAGAGATGAGTGGATAAAAGAGCTTTGGTGTCTTTACACAATGGAATGCTACCCAGCCATAAAAAAGAAGGAACCTTATTTTTTGAAATAGCATGGAGGGACCTGGAGAATATTATGCTAAGTGAAATAAGCCAGTCAGAGAAAGACAAGTATCATATGACTTCACTTATATGTAGAATCTAATGAACAAAATAAATTAACAAACAAAATAGAAATAGACTCATAGATACAGAGAACAGACTGACAGGTGTCAGAGGAAAGTGGGATTAGGGGTCTGTCTGATAAAGGTGAAGGAGTTAAGCAATAAAAAATCCTCATAGACACAGACAACATTGTAGTAGTTACCATGGGAAAGTGGATGGGGAAGGTAGGACAGAGTAAAAAATGAGATAAATGGTGATGGAAGAAAATTTTGTTTATTTTTTTAGAGCATCTCTTTACTCATTTAAACTACTTAAGTATAGATTTGCTATTATTCCTGCAACATAAGCCAAACTACACCATATTATGTCTGATATGCAAGTGAATGGAGAGGAAAGGCTCATTTTTGAAGATCAATAGACTTCTAAAAGCCTCTCTGGTTCTTTCAGAAAATTAATACTTCAGTGCAACTAATGGAGCCCATGTTGCCCATGAGTGGACCTTAAACCATTGCTTTAATTGCCTTCCCTTGGCACATCCTATTCTTATGGATATAAGAATGGTTTTCTGAAGTCTTTTCTGGAGGAATTTGGGTTGTGCAGGAGGTGGCAATAATAACTTCTAATGTTTCTGTGATTATGAAAGCTAGACGGTTTTTCACAGTAAGATGACAGGGGTCTGCTACCATGAGTATCAAGTCCTTTGGCTGACTAGTTGCTCACCCTCTATCCTGGTGCAAATGCAGTGGCTCACTCTCCACAAAACCCTTTCAGAAGTCACCTCAAAGCACAGAGAAGTATGAGGGGCAAAACTGAAATTTTAAGCTAACAAAGTAGGTGACATTTGCCACCACCATGAACATCAATATATAAGGCAAGCCAGAAAATTTCAGAAAAGATCAAACGGGGGTAAGAAGAACGCCTAGTAGAGGTTGTGATAGACTGCAGAGACCCCCAACCCCAACCCCTGCCTTTAGGACTGAAAGGCCTTTGTGTCTCAACTTCTGAAATAATGCTTTTTTGCCATCAATCCTTTGCAGTCAGTCCTTGACCGTTGGCTGCCTCACCTAATGTCATGTCCCTTTTTGGGTTAGCTGGCATTCAGTGACTGGTATGTAAGGAAGTGTAAAGACCTGGCTCCCGTACTGCAATGTGGGGCATCTTTAATGTTTCATCTAAATTTCAGAGCTCCCTGCAGGGTTGATCTAGCCCTGTTCTGTCTTTACTGTAGTTTAACTTCTCCCTCCACATTCCTTGCATATACTGATCCTGAGTTCAAATTTCCTGCTCGAAGTCTTTGGCTGGAGAACACCATGGTCCAAGTAAGGAACATGGCTGATTTTTTTTTTTTAAAGATTTTATTTATTATTTTTTAAAGACAGGGGAAGAGAGAGAGGCAGAGAGGGAGAGAGACATCAATGTATGGTTGCCTTTCACCTGCCTCCAGCCACGGACGGAACATGGCTGATTTTAATTGAGGGGGTGCAACAGTCTCAGCATCAAAAGTATTTTGGGAGGTTACTGCTTTTTAGCCTTTATGCACTATTTTTTGCATGTTGATATTTGAAAAAATTATTTCTCTTTGTCTTTTCAAAGTTATTTTCTCTTGATCTCACTTTCTTCTTCTGCTTCTATTTTTTCTTTCATTCCTTCAGTATTAGGTACCTTGAAATTATATTTTATGCTTCCTATCTTCTTATTTTGTGGTTCTGTCTTACTTTCGCTGCTCACTACTTTGGAATGACTCTTTGAAAGGTCATCAAAGACTGAAAAGACATAGGATTATTTTTTTAAAAAAGGATATAGGATGTTTATCAGCCTATATCTTCCTTTTATTTTGGCTGTGTTTGACATGGTTGAATACACCTTATCTTTTAAAATAAACTGTCAGCCCTGGCTGGTATGGCTCAGTGGATTGGCTCCAGCCTGCAAACCCAAAGGTTGCTGGTTCAATTTCCCAGTCAGGTCACATACCCAGGTTGCAAGCCAGCTCTCCAGACAGTTTCATAACTGGAGGCAGGTGAAAGGCAACCATACACTGAAGTTTCTCTCCCTTCCTTCCTCCCTCCCTGCTCTTTTATTATTCATTTATTTGTAATTTAATTTTATTATTGATGTATTATATCCATCTCCTTTTTCCTCCCCTCTCTCCCCTTCCCCACCCACCCACTCCCTGCCAAAGTCAATCCCACTTGTTGTCCATGTCCATGGTTCTGCTGTGCTAGTTTCTTGACTAAACTGCTCCCCTTCTTTGCCTCCTCCTCCTCCTTCCCCTTCCTCCCTCCCCTTTGATGGACTATTTGTTGTATTCATGTATCTGGTTCTGTTTTGCTTATTTGTTTGTTTTGTTCATTATTATCCTGTAATGGGGTGAGATCATATGGTATTTGTCTTTCACTGACTGGCTTATTTCACTAAACATAATACTTTCTAATTCCATCCATGTTGTTGCAAAGGGTAGGAGTTCCTTCTTTCTTTCTGCTGTATAGTATTTCACTGTGTAAATGTACCAAAGGTTTTTTGTTCAATCATTCACTGATAGGCACTTAGGCTGTTTCCAGCAGTTGGCTATTGTAAATAGTGCTGCTATGAACATGGAGGTACATAGGTTCTTATGAATTGGTGTTTCAGGGTTTTTCAGGTATAGTCCTAGTAGTGGAATTGCTGGATCAAAAAGCAGTTCCATTTTTAGTTTTTGAAGGAAACTCCACACTGTTTTCCATAGTGGCTGCACGAGCCTGCATCCCTACCAACAGTACACCAGGGTTCCCTTTTCCCCACATCCTCGCCAACACTTGTTGTTTGTTGATGATTGCCATTCTGACAGGTGTGAGGTGGTATCTCATTGTGGTTTTCATTTGCACCTCTCTGATGGCTAGTGATGTTGAGCATTCTTTCATATGCTTTGGGCCCTTTGTATGTCCTCCTCAGAGAGGTGTCTGTTCAGGTCCTTTGCCCATTGTTTAATTGTGCTGTCTGTCTCCCTGGTGTTGAGTCACTAAGTTCTTTATGTTTTGGATATCAAACCCTTGTCTGAGGTGTCATTGGCAAATATGTTTTCCCATACAGTTGATTCCCTTTTAATTTTGCTGGTGTTTTCTTTAGCTGACAGAAACTTTTCAGTTTCAAATAGTCCAATTTGTTTATTTGTTCCTTTATTTCCTTTGCTCTTGGTGAAGTATCAGTAAACACATTTCTGTGTAGGATATCTAAGATTTTACTGCCTATATTTTTCTCCAGGACCTTTATAGTGGCCCTGCTTATGTTTAAGTCCTTTATCCATCTTGAGTTTATTCTGGGGTATGGTGTAAGTTGGTGGCCTAGTTTTATCTTTTTGCATGTTGCTGTCCAATTCTCCCAATAGCACTTGTTGAAGAGACTGTTTTTACTCCATTTGATGTTCCTTCCCCCTTTGTCGAATATTAGTTGACCTGGGTTTATTTCTGGGCTCTCTACTGTGTTCCATTGATCTATGTGTCTATTCTTATGCCAATAGCAGATTGTTTTGATTACAGTACCCTTGTAGTATAGTTTGATGCCCAGTATTGTGATTCCTCCTACTTTTTTCTTCTTTCTCAAGATTGCTGTGGCTATTCATGGGCATTTTTGGCTCCATATAAATTTTTGAAATATTTTTTCTATCTCTGTGAAGTATGTCATTGGTATTTTAATTGGGGTTGCATTGAATCTATAGATGGCTTTGGGTAGTATGGACATTTTAAATATGTTAATTCTTCCCATCCAGGAACATGATATATGTTTCCATTTATTTGTATCTTCTTTAATTTCTTTTCTTCAGTGTTCAGTAGTTTTCTGAATACAGGTCTTTTACCACCTTGGTTAAGTTGATTCCTAAGTACTTTGTTTTTCTTGCTAAGGTAAATGGGATTTATCTTCTAGCTTCTATCTCTGATGTTTCATTATTGGTATACAAAAATGCTTTTGATTTCTGAATATTGACATTATATCCATCTATTTTGCTAAATTTGCTTATTAGGTCCAGCAAGCTTTTGCTAGAGTCCATTGGGTCTTGTATATACACTATCATATCTGCAAATAATGACAGTTTGATGTCCTCCTTTCCAATTTGGATACCTTTGATTCCTTTTACTTCTCTGATAGCTATGGCTAGAACTTCCAAAACAATGTTGAACCAAAGTGGAGAAAGTGGAAAGCCTTGTCTTCTTCCTGATCTCAGGGGGGAAAGCTTTTAGTTTTTGCCGCTTGAGAATGATGTTGGCTTTAGGTTTCTCATATATGGCCTTTATGAGGTTGAGGTATGCTCCCTCTATTCCCCTTTTGCTGAGTATTTTTATCATCGATGATTGCTGTGCTTTATCAAATGCTTTCTCAGCACCTATTGATATACTCATATGGTTTTTGTCTTTCCTTTTGTTTATGTGGTGTATTATATTTATTGATTTGTGAATATTGCACCATCCTTGCATCCCTGAGATAAAACCCACTTGATCATGGTATATCATCTTTTTAATGTCTTGCTGGATCCGGCTGGCCAATACTTTGTTGAGAATCTTAACATCTGTGTTCATCAGAGATATTGGTCTATAGTTTTCTTTCTTAGTTGTGTCTTGACCTCGTTTTGGGATTAGAATAATGGTCTCATACAAAGAGTTTGGGAGTCTTCCCTCTTCTTGGATTTTTTGCAATAGGTTGAGAAGGATAGGAATTCGTTCTTCTCTAAATATTTGGTAGAATCCAATTGTGTAGCCATCTGGTCCAGGACTCTTTTGCTTTGGAAGATTTTTGATTACTTCTTCAATTTCACTACTTGTTATTGGTCTATTCAGGATTTCTGCTTCTTCTGGATTCAGTTTTGGTAGATTATGCATTTCTAGAAGTTTGTCCATTTCACCCAGGTTGTTATATTTCTTGTCATGTAGTTGTTTGTAGTAATTTCTTACAATTCCTTGTATTTCTGAAGTATCAGTTGTGATTTCTCCTCTGTCATTCTGATTCTGTTTATTTGGGTTCTCTTTTTTTCTTGATGAGTCTGGTTAAAGGCTTGTCACTTTTGTTTATTGCTTCAAAGAAACATCTCTTGGACTTATCGATTCTTCAAATTATAGTTTGAGTCTCTAAGTAATTTAATTCTGCTCTGATCTTGATGATTTCCTTCCTTTTACTTGCTCTGGGCTTTGTTTGTTGTTGATCCTCTAGTTCTTACAGCTTTCTGGTTAAGTTGTTTGTATAAGCTTCTTCTCCTTTTTAGGTAGACCTGTATTGCTCTGAATTTTCCTCTGAGGACTGCCTTTGCTTTGTCCCATAGGTTTTGGGCTGTTGTGTATTCATTGTCATTTGTTTCCAGAAATTTTTGATTTCATCTTTGATCTCATTGTTAACCCATTTCATTACTTAAAAGTGTGTTATTCAGTCTCCATGAATTAGAGTGTTTTTGGTTGTTACTTTTGAGGTTGGTTTCTAGTTACAATCTATTGTGATCCGAGAAGTTGCTTGGTATGATTTCATACCAATTTTCCTGTATTTGTGGAGGCTTGTCTTGTGACCTACCATGTGATCTATCTTTGAGAATGTTCCATTTGCATTTGAAAACAATGTGCATTTTGCTTCTTTGGGGTGAAAGGTTTTGTATATATCAGTTAGGTCCATTTGATCTAGAGTTTTGTTCAATGCCACAATATCCTTGGTGATTTTTTGTTCGGAAGATCTGTTCATTGTTTATAATGGGGTATTAAAATCCTCTACTATGAGTGTATTACTATCTATTGTATCCTTCTTGAAGTCCTCCAAGATATTCCTTATATGTTTGGGACCTCCTGTGTTGGGTGCATATATGTTATGTCTGCCAGAGTTATTTCTTCTTGATGGATTGCTCCCTTAAGTATTTTGAAATTTCCTTGTTTGTCTCTTTTTATGGCCTTCATCATAAAACCTATTTTGTCTGAAATAAGTATTGCTACTCCAGCCTTTTTTTCATGTCCATTTGCTTGATATATATTTTTCTATCCCTTTACCTTCAATCTGTGTCAATCTTTTGTTCTGAGGTGGGTCTATTTTAAACAACATATATGTGGGTCATGTTTTCTTATCCATTCAGCTACCCTATATCTTTTGATTGGTGCATTTAATCCTTTTACATTTAAGGTTATCACTGATAAATACTTACTCATTGCCATTCCCCCATCCCCTTTGTACCTGTGTTCCTTTCTGTCTCTCTCTCTGTTTCTTCATTATTTATTTATTTATTTATTGTTTAAGCAGACCCTTTAGCATTTCTTGCAATGCTGGTTTGGTAGCGATGTATTATTTTAGTCTTCTTTTGTTTGCGAAACTCCTTATTTCTCCTTCCATTTTGAATAAGAGCCTTGCTGGGTGGAGTATTCTTGGTTGCAGGCCTTTGTTTCTCATACTTGGATTATTTTTTGCCATCCTCTTCTGGCTTGTATTGTTTCTGTGGAATAATCATTTGATAACCTTATTGGACCTCCTTAGATGTTATTTGCTGTTTCTCTCTTGATGCTTTTAGGATTCTCTCTTTGTCTTTGAAACTTGCCATTTTAATTATAACATGTCTTGGATTCAGTCTATTTGGATTCATCCTCATTGGTACTCTCTGCTTCCTGAACTTGAGTTAACATTTTCACTCATGATATTAGGGAAGTTTTCTATCATTACTTTTTTGAACAGGTTTTCCATTCCTTGTTTCTCTTCTACTTCTGGTATCCCTATGATATGGATGTTATTGCTTTTCATGTTGTCCTTAACAGCTCTCTTAAAACCTCTTCATTCTTGTTCAGCCTTTTTTCATTCTGTTGCACTGTCTTGGAATATTTTTCTACATTGTCCTCCAGCAAGCTGATCTGATCCTCTGCTCCCTCTAGCCTACTGTTGATTCTTTCTACTGCATCCTTCAATTCAGAAATTTTATTCTTCATTTCCTCCTGGCTCTTACTGATAGTTTCTAAGTCCTTTTTAATGCTGGTATAGTTCTCAGTAAATTCCTTGGGACTTCCCTGTAGTTCTTTGTAGTTCCCCTGGAGTTGTTTGTAATTTTCTTTGAGATGGCTGAGCTAATTGAACTTCTTCTTCTTCTTCTTCTTTTTTTTAAAGATTTTTTAATTTATTATTTCCAGAGAGAGAGAGAAAAAGGAAGAGAGGCAGAGAGGGAGAGAAACATCAATATATGGTTGCTTTTCACCTGCCTCTAGCCACAGACCTGGCTGGAGACCTGGTTCATTGAGTTTCTTTATCATCATTATTTTGAATTCCATATCTGATAGTTTGTTTGCCTCTGTTTCATATAGTGATCTTTCTGGGGATTCTTCCTTTTCTTTTGGTGATGGACTGATTTTTTTCCCTCCATTTTGGGTGTCTGTTGTTGCTTGTTTTTTCTTGTATTAATCTTCTTTGATTCCCTGACTTCGTGGGGTGCCCTTCTGTGTTGGGAGATTTGTGGAGTTCAGTGTTGCAGTCTCCTAGATTTCCTCAACTTATTGCTCCTGGGGTGCCCTATATGTCATTAACTTGGGCTGTCTGGTTGTATTTTGGATTTCTTGTATATGTTGCTTTTTTCACTCCAATTGGCTGATTTGAGAGACATTCCTTCTATCCCATTTCATGTGCTGTTTTTGAGCTGCTCCTGCTCTCTTGTAGGTCTCTGCAGCCTCTGGGCTGTCCACCCCTGAGTCTAGATGCCTACTGCTCGAATTTGCAGGGACCTGCAGACATCTCATGCTCCCTACTCTATTCTCTAGCTGCTTTGGCACTTAAGAACTCCATCAGCACTGCCATCTGCTCTGTAGCCATCTTTTCCTCCCCCTGCCCTTTTATCTGAAAATAATGAATAATGAATAAAATTTTTAATTAATTAATTAATTAATTAAACTTTTATTTAGAACAGCTTAAATTCACAAAATTCTTGTGAAGATTGCATTAAATTCATACCAGTTTTCCCTGTTATTATGTTACAGTAGAATGAAATATTTGTTATAATTATTGAACTGATATTAAGGTATTATTAAATAAAGTCCAAACTGTAATTCATATATGTTTAGTTGTTCCTTAATGCATTTTTCTGTTCTGGGATGCCACCCAGGATATCAACATTCCATTTAGTCATCATGTCTCCTTGGACTCTTCATGGTGCTGACAGTTTCACAGACTTATTTGGGGGGACTTTGGCAGTTTGGAAGACTTTAGTTCAGGTATTTTGTATGATATCTATCAACTGAGATTTCTCATGATTAGAAAGCAGTTATGGGCCTTTGTAAAGAAGACCCCAGGAGTAAAGTTCTATATCATCATATCACATCAAAGTATATTCTTTCAATATGGGTTATCACTGTTCACATTGACCTTAATCACTTGGGTTGGGTGCTATTTGTAAGGTTTATCTATTATAAATTAACTCTTTATTTTCTCCCTTTTCATACTATACTCTTTGGAAGGAAGTCAATATTTGCAGCTGACACCTAAAGAGTGGGGAATTATGCTTTGCCTCCTTTAGGATAAAATGTCTACATACATTATTTGAAAATATGCAGAATTATTTCTACTTTCTGCCATTTAATTAGTAAATTATGCATTTTTATCAATACAAACTCATAGGTATATGTTTTATACTCTGGGTTTTAATCCAAATCTATTTTCTTATTCAAAATGTTTTATTTTGACCATTGAAAGATCTTTCAGTTTCCTCCTATACCTTTGACATGCTCTTATCAATGTGTTTTAAAAAAATAATAAAACAGGATCTGGGCTCTAGGTTGCTCATTGTGTAAAACATAGTTCTCAGTTTCTATGACAATATATGTTACTTTCTTTATCTCCTGCCTCTCTATTTTATTGTTATTTAAAAAAAAAATTCCACCCCAGAATATATTTATTTATTTTAGAGAGAGAGGAAGGGGGAGAAAGAAATAGAGGGAAAGAGAGAAATATGGATAAGTTGCCTCCATTTTACACCCTGACTGGGCCCTGATGAGAGATTGAACCTACAACCTAGGCATGTTCCCTGACTGGGAATCAAACCCACAGCCATTCTTAGTGTAAGGAATGGTGCTCCAACCAACTGAGCTACCCAGACAGAGCTGAACCTGCTTCTTTCTAACTCTTTTTGTGGGTCCTTATTTTCCTCCTCTGATCTCTAATTACTGGTATTATTATTAATGGTTCCCTTAAACAGAATACAATATTCTGTTGCCAACTTGTATACTCTTTAAAAAGTTATTTGGCTTAACCTCTTCTAGTCATTCCTTACTTCCCTTCAGCACATTTTCCATAAGGTGGCTAGAATGATGGTTTTACATTTCCCTTAGTATCGAGTTCAAAATCCTAAGAGCACATAAGGTCTTTCACAACCTTGCTCTAGGGACCTGTCCAATACTCATCTCTTGCCATTTCCCTTTTTGCACTTTGTAATGAACAACGGTGAACTTTTTTTACTTCCCTTCACAGAGTTGCTAAGTTCTCTCTTATCTCTCTATATTTTATCTTTTGATATTTCTTTTGAATACACTTTTCCCTATTTATCTTTTGTTTGCTGGAAAAAATCTAAAGTTTCTACCAGAAAGCTTTCCCAGTGTTAAAAAGATGCTCCAGAAATGTGTTTCATAATCACACTCCCCTGTTATGGAGGGATGCTTCTTATATGAGACTGTGAGACCCAAGTTCCCTTGTTGAACTATGACCTCAGTTTCCTTGTTTCTTGACATTTCCTGGTGCTTTGGGACACTGAGACAGGTGGCCAGTTGTTAATAATTGAAAGATTGAGAATGGACAAATAGGAAGGGAGATACAGATATATAGTTGGAAGCTATTACATGGTCAGAAAAAGTATATGACACCTTGAGATTTACTGAAAAATTCAAAGGATGTTTGCCTTCAAGAAGTGTATGAAGCTTATAAAGCAAGACGTACACATAGAAACCAAAGATCTCTCAATATGTGCAGACTATGAAGCTCCAATGAGAGGTTCATAAGGAGTTAGGGCAGAGATCTCGTGGGTTGTTGTGGAAAATAGCTTCCAGGAAGAGATATCTTAACCTTTTTCTGGAAAGATCATTAATATTTAAATAGGTAGAGCAGGGGGAATGAGGGGAATAGACCAAATATGGGGAGCAGGCAGCGGTCTCTTCAAGTTCATTAAGAGAACTCAGCTGGTGGTAGGATGGGTTCTGGTTTTGAGAAGTATTTCTTTTTCACTATTTCTCTTAACCTCCTCATGCAACTTGTTTTTAGCCCCTTAAGAAATGCCATGAAACCTTAACTTCAATATTACTTCCACATGAATAAATGATGCCTGTAACAACTTTTATTTCTCCTTCTTCTTTAGTGGTGTAAGTTAGAGCTATTGTCCCTTTGGAATGGTAATTTATCTTCGACATCAAAAATAGCTGATATGTGCAACCCAGATCTTAGTTTTATTGCTCTTTATTAAAATGCAATAGTAGACTTCTTGGTAGAGAAGAAGAATTGCTTTTTACAGGTTGCTTATTCTTTGCGTTTAGGTAATAAAATATTTTGTGACAATGAGAATTTAAATTTGTGTCTCCACAAAATGAGAAGAAGGTATGAACATATATTATTTCAGTGTGTGTCCTTAAGTTGTTTCAACCTACTTTGGTGAATTGTATTTTTCTTAGAAGCATTGATGGGTTACCTTAATTGTCTGTGATGGATTTGACGTCAACTCTCGGGGGAGGGGTGATTGCTTAGTCCACTTAAAATTATAAATCACAATAGGGGATGCCTTGCTTTAGGCAAGAGAGTAACCAATAACTCAGGATTTTGTTATGGTACATCAGTTAATGACATTGCAGCATTCAAACGGCTTTTCAGTTAAGACTGCTCTTTCAGAGTGCTTTTTTTTAAAGGCTGAAACATGATACTAATTTGAATGTATCTTCATTTTGGCATGCTTCATGATATTCATAAAAGTTAGAATTTGTACACCTAACATTTTGGCAGACAAGAACAATCTGATTATATTTATTCTTCTGTGATTATTGATAGGCAGGAAAGAAGAATGTTCAAAGAATTATAGGAATGGCTTTGTTCTAAGTTTTAAAGCACTATGTGTCTGGATCATTCTAGAGAATGTACTCACTTTATATCTGGTACAATACAATAAATTTTATGTTATGTTTTTGTAATAACCTATTTCAGAACTTATTTAGATATATGTAACTACTTACATTTTGTATTTATTCAAATATTATATCTATATATTGTATTTAGATATTATGTAGCATCTTATGTTGTAGAAATAATATGAAAATATGGAACTATTAAAAGGACTTAAAATAATTGGTAATCTTACCACCAAAATAGTAACAAGATAATTTTAAAATTTCTTACTTTTAGTCTAGTTTCTTTACTTATATATGTATACTGCATCTGATTTTATCTCAAAACTTAGTACTTTGTTTAGTTAGAACTTGAGAAATTACTGGAAATATTGAGAGGAGATTGATATCTATGATAATTATTATATTATGCATAACATCTATATGCATGGTGTATATAACCAAACTGGGAAAAGAAATGTGGAGAGGGGAAAAGAAACATCAGCAATATAATAATTTAGTAGACTTAATGACAAAAATACAAAAATGGCTTCTTTAGTGTAATATATTGAAATTTTCAAACTTCTTAGAAAAATGTAAGTGAATGTAAAGTTAGTGGGTTGGCTTAATTCAAGGTAAAATAGATAATTATGGAAATCTTATAAGCTTTGGTCTAATGAAATAGCTTATAGCTGGGTTAAAGAAAAAAGCAAAGGGGAAGAGTTTAGCGAAGGAATTAATATAAATGACCCATGAACATGAAAAAGATGTGGGATTAACTGTGGGAGAGGGGATGGAGTGGGTGGGGCAGGGGAAAGTGGTGGGGGGAAATGGGACAAATGTAATAGAACAACAATAAATTAATTTTAAAAATCTAAAAAGAACATTTCAGTAGATTCAAACTATAATAAACTGTGAAGTGCCTAGCACAGTTAAGTATTTGTAAACCAGGATATATATTAAAAAATAATTACTACATATAAGAAAGGCAAGTTAAAAGTATATAGTAGTGGGATATGGGAACTTCAGATCTATAAGTGCCTTTACTGTTCATGGTCTCAGCAGCTGGACTGGGGCTCGTGGAAGGTCCCCAGGCTGGGTTGTGCAAGGGAGTAGAGGGTGTGCTAGGGTAGAAGCCGAGACTCCCATCCCTGCCAGTCACCCAGAGTCCAGCCACAACCATGAAGGGGTGTGTCAGCAAAATCAGATCCGCTGTTTCTTTTGTTTTCTTTAATTTGCTAAGTAGATTGTATTAGGTTTGCCTTTATATATTTTAGAAAACATTTACATTCACTTTTGAAAACAACTTTATTTTTTGATTTTTAACATGGACATCAACCAGAATAATTCTGGTGCCATGTAGGGCTGGCACACTGGAGAGCTAATTAATACTCACTGGGATTGTCCAAGAAGAGTATGTAACACCCATCTCTGCAGACAGTCTCCTAGATTTCTCATAATAATTTTTATTCCCAAATGGAGAGAAATGATGATAATAGATGCTTGTATTTCAATATTTCACTTTCACTAATTGTGGTGTCAGAAAGAATCTTGGAAGCACAGAGATAAATGGGAGACTAATGTGAAAGGAAGCTGATTTATTCTTAAATGCTCAGTGAATTGAGTTTAGAACTGGTTTTGTGTTTGCTACAAAAGCACAAAGTGTCAAGCTCCTTCCTGTGAGCAAATGCTTGCTGCAATCTAAACTCAAAGGACCTTTAGCTACCATAAGAGATGTGGGGCCATCCTCATTACCTCATTATCCAGAATTTCACTTTCAGTGATTTGCTATGTAAGGTAAATTACTCAGGGTGGATTGGAGTGCTATTAGGGTGGACTTTTATGTGAATGAATTTGAGGAAACTCCATAGGTCAGGGGCAGATTTCAGGGAAGAGAGAAACAAGGAGAACTTCAACTAAAAGTAAAGGTCCTCTCTGTGATGCTTGAACAGATCACCAATATTTTCCACCATGTCAATTATATCCTCTGTTATAGAAACCTTAAACCCTGTTCTCATGCATTGGTGAGAAGATTTCAATTACTACAATGCTTTGAGCCTTTTTCTTTTTTCTTTTCTTTTCCTTTTTTTTTAAAATTTTATTGTTGTTGTATTACATCCATCCCCTTTTTACTCCCCTCTGTCCCCTTCCCCACCCACCCACTCCCCCATAAAGTCAATCCCACTTGTTGTCCATGTCCAAGATTCTTCAATACAGGTTTCTTGACTAAACTGCACCCTTTCTGAGCCTTTATCTATAACTCTTGCTTTCCTAAGGAAGAGGGATTGATTTATTTAATTACTGAGACTGACAAAGGAAATTGTTAGGCTTAGCTCAAATGTTTCTAGATATTTCCTTTTGGAACTGATGCCTTAAGAGAGTATGCATTCTACCCTAGCCTACTTCCCTGCTTCCTTGTAGTAAACTAATATTAATATTTTTATTTCTCTCATGTCTATGAATTTCTCAGTTACTCATGAACTTACAAAGGATGGGATGCCACTTATTTGGCCTTTATTAAACCTTAACATTTGTCTCAGAAACCCAGATCAGAGATGCTTTAGTTGCCATTTCTAGAAATGTCTAAATAGATCATTATTTTCTATCTTTTATTTTTAAATAAAGAACAGGTACTTACCCACCTTATCTGAAATAAAGAGAAAACAAAATGAGGTCATTAAAGATGGAGAAATCCATAAAAACTTGTGCTTCTCACTCCCCACTTCTTGCTCACGCCTCTTGTCGTTTAGCTTCTACCTCCTCTATGCTATTCTTTTTATTGAACAGCTTCCTACATTTACTCCTATTTTCCACTCAATTGTAACTCATACTTGTGCACGCTAAGGGTAAATTTCAACTAGACTGATTGATACCATGCTCATCTCCAGAGCTACTGATCCTTGGCTAACATCAAGGAATGTTGTAACTGAAACTATATGATCTGCTGCAATCATGTATCATAGATTAGGATGTGCCCACCTGTCAGCATTGTTTAGTGCTAATCCTTTGATTTGGGTTTGGGTCAGGAGCATTTCAATGGTAAAAACTGATCAGATAGCTCATTCTAAGAGATCTCTTTAGGCTTCTTGGTGCTGAGGCACTTGACATGCACATCAATGATGATTCCAGATCCAGAGACAGAGTGAGTTCGGGTGGCCTAGTCCAAACAAGGACAGGCTCTTTTCCCAGCTTTGCCAGCCCCTTTCAATGTTCTCTTTACTTACTGCTGCTGATCTGTACTTTTTGCCTTTAATAAAGCTGTGCATGAGTATAAACCCTTTGAGTCCAGTGAGGCCTTTCAGCAATTAAACATTTAAGGTGATTAATGTGTAATTAACACAGCTTGTCATGGCACAGCACTCTCTTTCACAGCATCCTCCACTTTACCTCCTATCACTAATGGATCCAAATATTCTTAGTTCAGATTTACAAGGGAGGCTGATTGGCCCAAATCATCTCATCATTTTTTTTCTGTTACATTACATAGGTCATTATTTTCTTTCTTTCTCTGTCTTTCTTCCCTCCCTCTTTCCTTCCTCCTTCCTTCCTTCCTCTTTCCTTTTCCTTCCCTCCCCCCTCTCTCTCTTTCTCTTTTTACCTTCCTTCCTTTTCCAAATCATTTTTGTTACATTATATAGACCCTTCCTTCCTTCCTTCCTTCCTTCCTTCCTTCCTTCCTTCCTTCCTTCCTTTCTTCCTTCCTTTTTCTTTCCCTCCATCCCTCCCTTCCTTCCTTCCACCTTTCCTTTAATAACACGTGCATTGGCTGCCCTTGGACCAAGTCACTTCTGGGCAATCACCATCTGCCCAATGATCCAAAGTCCTACTATGCAAAGCAAGACCTCTTAAGAAGTAGGAGTTATGAACCAGGCAGTTTCTCTGTATATAGACATGTAGCCCTGGAAGTTTTCTGAAGCTGACCTTTTCTGAGGCCTCAAATACCTGCCTGTATGTAGAGCTAATGTCAGCTGCCTCCTTTCTTATCTAGGTATCTGAAGGCTTATTCTATGTACTCTATTTACCAGCATCTAGTGTGGTTCCTGATTCAATAAATGCTTGAATTATATTGAGCTGAGGCTAGCTACAGTTTGGTCAAATGGGGTCATAGTGAAGACTAGGTACAGACTAGATAGTTCAAGATGAGAGATGGATATGGTTTGAGCTCATAGATATAATAGTTTAGTTGATTAGCTAATCAAAACCTAATAATCTGAAAATAAATCTGGGCATTGGCAGGGCATAAACCAAAGAAAGAATAGTCATAGACTTCTCTGAAAATTATTGTAGGCTTTGGAGAAAGATCTGGGTTTTTCTCCATTTTGGGTAACAAGAAAGAAGTAGTGTGGCTAGGAGTCATAGTTGCTTGCTAGCCAGGGAAACCATGTAGATGCTGATACAGGCAGCCAAGATAAGAAAGAAAAAACAAAAGGTGAAAATAGCTAAATTGAAAACAACCACTTACTGTGTGTCAAGTACTATTCTAGAGCTCTCTTATATTAACTCCTCTAATACACAAAACAACCACTTGGGTGTTTCTGCTTTTATATTCCTCATTTTTAAAAATGAAAAAAACTGGGTCAGAGAACATAAGAAACTGAAAGTCACATGGCCAGTAAGTGGCTGAGCAAGGACTAGATCAAAGCAAGTTTGATATCAGGGCTGGTGCTCTTAACTGCTATTCAAACCACTTAATTAAAACTTCTGACGAGTTCTACTAACATGTTTTGATAAAAGAATGGATCAAGACTTTTTGGTCTTAAGGGGACCCTATCCTTAGGGTGGAGCTATGACAATCGAATCTTTTTTTGAGACTATTGCAGACTTGACTGTCATAGTCACTTGATCTGTTACCCACAAAATCCAGCTATACTACTCTATTGAGCAATCTATTATATTTTCAATCTGTCCTCCAACATCCCATCTCATTCATGTTGCCAAGACAGAGAAGACATCATTTAAATTGAATATTATTGATTTAATTATTTTCTTTGAAATTCATATGTTTGGTCTGGATGTTTTTGTCAATAATCCTAAATTACAGATTTCATGTTACCTTGAAGTGAGTATATCTTTTCTAGATCAGTCATGTGTTGTCATTATTATTAAATTAGACCAATTGATTCTCTAAAGTCCTCAATGATGGTTAATATCAGGAGGAACCTGAATTCTTGAACCTATTCTACTTCATTTAACAGAAGCAAAGTTCAAAATAGATTTCCTGTGAAGATAAGTATGTTTACTAATAAGATACTGTTCTGCCTGATTTTCCAATCCTTATGATGGGATGACAACCTCAGATCAAATTTATCTGATCAACATAACAATAAGAACTGCCAGTGATATAATATGTAAGACCTATGTTGTGCCAGGTGTTCTCCCAATTTCCTAAATATGTTGACTATGTTATAATAGCTATCTTTTGTATAAGATAAAAGTTTTAGAGTATGACCTCCCTGAGGGAGCCTCATAAGAAGCTAAGCAAATTTCTTGACAAGTGAAATAGGAAAACTGAGACAGATAGCTGAACAAACTGGACTAGCAATTTACAGCCAGAAATATTAGGTCAACTTCCTTAGAGATAACATCTAGGTCTCAGACATCTTTCAGCTCCAGGTGCATAAAAGCAGCACAACCAGGTGAACAACTGCAGTGACTAATGACTCCCTGCCCTGCTGCTGACCAATCAGTAGAGACCATGACCCTGAAAGAGCGCAAATGGAAAACTATTATGACTATTCTGCTGAAACCCTCCCCTATCATTCCCACCTCCAGGAGAGGGATAAAAGCCTCAAGACAAAGGACCCAGCACATGCTCCCCCTCTGGGAACAGCCCTCCCTACTCCCCCTATTTTTCCCCAACAGGCATATGTCTGCTAAAGGTTGAGAGACCCCGTGAGACTTGCAAGCAGGGGACCAGTGGGCAGCAGCAGCTTTTTTCCTGGGCTAAGTCCCTGAAGCTGTCCCCAAGGCCCCCTTTCCTCCGACTTAGTGAGCTCTGCCAACGCTCTGCCAATGCTTATTTCTGTCCTAGAGTGTTTCCAGAGAGCCAAGGCCATCTCGTTTAGGTTCTCCTATTGCTTTTTCTATGCCAGGTCTTTCCTGATTTCACTGTTCCCAGCTTTAATAAATGGACCTTGTAGTCACCAGGACTTGTAAATTTTTCCTGCAAAATGTCAAGGATCCACATGCTTCTGGTTGGCCCTAGGCAGACCCCCTCAGGCTCAGGTCCTTTTGCCCAGTCACATTGCCCAGGATCATGTAAAGATTAAGTGAATGAAACTGGGATGTGTTCTCTGGTACCTATGCTGTTCAAATTCCATGATTTTAATTATTATATCAAAATGCCTTCTCACCTAATTATTTATTGATGCTACAATTGCTTATAATCATGACATAAAAAGCTAAAAAAAAAATTGTTCTGTTTAAGAACAAAAGAATAGCAATAGATGGGGTTCATTATACAACTAAAAAGTTTTTGCTCCACTGCCCTTGGTACTATGGGATTGGTATTTGTGTTAGAGTACAGTCATTATGTAGGGAAGCTTGCCAAAGCTATTTGCTGAAACCACAGAGATACTATCAGTGTGAAACACCCAAATATTTACAATTTATTTTGTTTCTTTTCCTTGGATAAAATGTTGTCATAAAACATCAAAATGCCCTTCCAAAAATAGGAAATAACCCCGAAGAGGGATGATTGGATGTATTATAGCCATAAACACCTCAAGCCTAATTCAGAAGATGAGTGATAAATAACATTGTCCTCTCCTTTGAGGTCTCAAAGAGTTAATTGCTTTTCAAACAGAAAACAGTTTACTCCTACAGAGCAGAACTATTAGATGACGGTGGATTTTGGAAGGTTTTATGCTGGAAATCCTTGAACACAGTGGAATTTTATCTTTCTCTTACAATATGAAGTATTATTTTTTTCTCTTCTTTATTTCAATCCTTAAACATGAATGATAGGCTATTAAAGGTTTTCTTTGGGAAAAATATTTTTGATTTGCATTACTGTGGAAACTTGATTTAATTAACAAAGTGCCAGGTTAATAACCATCCTCATTTTCTTATCATAGAAAATATGAGGAATAAATTCAGAAAAGTAGGGAATTATAGGAAAAGAGTTCCAAATCTTTTTCCAGTAACGTAGACATTTTTAATAATGCACAATAATATCTCTAAATGTTTGGGTGGGCCAAGCACATGGCTTTGTGCATAATTTTTTCTAGATAGGTATTTTATGCAAACTGCCTCTCAAATATTCCTTTGGCCCTTGACTTATTTAATTAACCAGTTGGATATACATTCCTTTAGATTAAGAATTTATTACTTTAAAATATGAAATCAGGATCTTGAAGAGATATTTGCACTGTTATATTCATGACAGCATTATTCACAGTAGCCAAGATATGGCAGCAACCCAAAGACCCACTTTATCAAGGGACAAATGGATAAAGAGAATGTGGCATGTACTTACTTGTACATGCAATGAAATATAATTCAGCCTTAAAAAAGAGGGATATCCTGTCCTTTATGACAACATAGATGGATCTAGAGGGCATTATTCTAGTGAAATAAGCCAACACAGAAAGACAAATACTATATGATCTCACTTATATGTGAAATCTAAAATAGTCAAACACAAAAGCAGGAAGTATAATAGTGGCTGCCAGGATTTTAGGGAGAGGAAAATGGAGAGGTTATAGTAAAGGTTTAAAGTTTCAGTCATGTAAGATAAATTCAGGAGATTATAGTGTCTATAGCTAACAGTACTATGTTGTATACTTAACATTTATTAAGAAGACATACTTTACATTAATTGTTCTAATAACATACACAGAAATAAGTAAGAATGATTAAAGGGAGAATGGAAGGACACTTTTTGAGATGGTGGGTACATTAATGGCCTTGATGGTAGTGAAGGCTTCATGGGTGTATATATATTCCCACACAGACTGAGTTGTAGCTCTTAAATATGTATTGCTTTTTAAGTCAAGCATATTTTCATGAAGTTTTTAAAGACAACTCATTATTTTATAAAATCACTGTGATTTATAATATCTCTATGAGAGGTTATGGAATATCCTAATCCTGAAAAGCATATACTTTATTTTTAATTTATTTAAGGTTTGGTAGACAATACCCAAGCTTCTGAGAACACACACCATAGAGTGAGTGCTCAATAAATAATTGTGGAAGAAATAAATGAATGTCTGGCCAGGCAGACAACTTGGAAAAGGCTAAACAAAAGAGAGGCCTAAGGGCTCTGCCTGGTTGAAATGTTGCCTGAGTCTAATTCTATCTCTTATAATTATTTTAAAGATGCAGCTCCCAGAACATTTAAGAGAAATAGATAGGATAAACCCAGGCAATATTTCAATTAGATAAGGACACAGTAAATACAGGAAACTAAGGACACAGTGAAAGTTATGGAACGTGTGACCTCCATATCTCCAAACTGTAAATTAAAATACTTCCTTTCTTTACACCAGGCCAGTTAAAAAGCAAGATGATTGTATTAAAGACTTATAGGGGCTATTTCCAGAGAGAAGAAAGATTGAGCCCAACACCGCTGAAGCAAAAGGTGGGAGAATTTTTAAATGCTGGGATGAGCTAATGGAAAAGTGCTAGATTACATTCATTACTGGGTAGGTTGGTCAATATTGTTAGACCATCTGTTTTTGTTAATTGTCCCTCATCAAATTTCAGCTCCCACCCTCCCTTGGAATTGGAGAGGTAGAGACCCTATTCTTGATAATTATATTTCAACAGGCTGGCTACTAGGACCTTGAGAAAGACATTACCTGGATCAGAGATTTAAACCTCAAAGGGCTAAAATAAAGTATTTACAATGACAAGTTTTCTAAAGTAGATGCTCTAAGAAAAGGAATGTTAGGGGGCTATTATCAGAAAGGTGATGAATGGGAAAACTATGGTCGAAAGTTTTCAGACTGAAGGGAACTTTAAGGTCATCTTGGTTTCCTCCCACCCTTCTTTCTTCCTTTTTCTTTTTCTTTTAAAATTTATTGTTTATATTATTTTAAAATTTATTTATATTATTTTTTCCATTACCACTTACCATCCTTATAGCCTCCTCCCCTTGCAATCACCATACTGTTGTCTGTATCCATGAGTGATTTCCTTACCTTTTCCAGCTTCTCGAGGCTCTGGGCTCCACACACCCCAACCTATTTCACTCATCACATCTTCTCAGAGTCTAACCCACCACCCTCCCTCTTGTAAGAACCTTCATGATTATGTTGGGCCCACCAGATCACTCAGGATGATTTCCTGATTTTAAGACCTTTATCTTAATTGCATCTGCAAAGTCCTTTCACCATGTAAAGTAACATATCCACATGTTCTGGGGATTAGGACTGGGACATTTTTTATGAGGGAAGGGAACCTTTTTCTGCCTATAACAGACCTAAGATTTAGCTGATACTAGAATCAATCACAAATGGATTATGGCCTAATACAATAACCAGGAATGCCAAAGAAAGATATATCTTGAGCAGGAACTCAAACTATCTCATAGATCCATTTTCTGCCACTTTCTTCTGGTGTCATCCCCTACTTCATTGCTTTAGACTCAGCCTTGAATGAAAGGATGATAGCAATAATGGCTCCAGACCTCCTAGCCTCTCATGTTTCAGTCAAATGGGAAAGTGAGTATTTTTCTCAGATTCCTTACAAAGTCTTTTTACATTTCATTGGCTCTGATGATGTCACGTAGCCCTTTCTGAACCAGCTATCAAGTCCATATGAATATTCTGTATTGCTTGTTCTCAGTTGCCTTGTCTTTAAAAAGAGGACACCGCTTTTTAGGGTTGGCTCCCCATGTGTGAGAAAGCCCAGCATTAAAGAGCAATTAAGAAACTCCATGACAGGGCAAGAGAAGGATGAAGAAAAATTTCACATTTTGCATACTTCTGGAACAAAGGACTCTGCATTTCTTAAAGTATGTAGTCCCATAAAGTATATAGCCAGCCTTGATAATATTTACAGAATTCTTGTGAAGATTATATAAGTTAATGGAAACATCTGATTGGAGTTTTCTCAGACCCCAATTATCTGCATTAATTAGTCTGATTTGTTTCCCTCAGGTAACTTTAAATGAAGGGACAGAAGGTTTGGTTGAAAAAGAAATTTTATTTTTTTCTTCACTCTCTAACCATCAGGCCAGCTGTTTTAGTTCAAGCTACCAATGGGAAGCTACTTAATGAAGTTGCTTATGGTTTAATGATTTGTGTGGCATAAATTATTTGTCTTAATGTCATTCCTGGGGTATTTTCAAATTGTTTCAGCAAATAAGCAGTAAAAAAGAAAAAGCTGCAGTGTGCTCCCACATTTCTACAACCTGGTGAGAAATAATCTGCTTCCTCGATTGTTGTTCTCTCATTTATTTAATTTTGAATCCTTTCCCAGCAAGACTCTTCAGCGCTTATTTACTTATTGCGTATATGCTAAAGATCCCAATAATTGCACATCCAGCACACAATTGATTTTACTCAGAATCCTCATTATACCTCTCAAAGTTCTAGTAATGGAAAAGTTAGATTGAGTTTTATTAAGCTTCAGGGAGTAAAGCTTTTTCAGGGGAATGATTTAACCGTTTATAGAGACCCATTGAAGAGAATTATGCACAAATACAGTGTGATTCTGAAGAGTTGGAGGTTAGATGAGAGCTTTAAAGGGATATGGTGAAGTATGCAATTGAGCTTTAATATGACAAACTGAAGTTGATTTCCTCTTTAAGACATAAATCACTAATTTTTTCTCAGGAAATATGTTCAGTTCTAGGATCTGTTATACTTAAAACAAAACATAAATTAGTTTTCTTCTCCATTCACTTTGTGTCAGATTGTTGACTGGGTGACCACTAGAATATCAGACATGAGGTATTTCACATTATTCTGGTAACTATGATATGATTATTATTTTTTAAAAATTTATTTGATATGATTATTTTAAAGGGAGTTTTTTCAGTTAGTGTATTGGCTACATTATGTGTTCTGATCTTTTAAAAAATATTTTATTTAGTATTTTTAGAGAGAGGGAAAGGGAGAGAGACATCAATGTATGGTTGCCTTTCACCTGCCTCCAGCTATGGACCTGGCTGGAGACCTGGCTTGCAACCAGGTTATGTACCCTGGCTAGGAATTGAACCAGTAACCTTTGGGTTCACAGGCTGGCACCTATCCACTGTGCTACCAGCCAGATTATTCTTATTTTACATATATTGTTGATTTAAAATTGCTCTTCAGGTTTTCCTCAAGTATGTTTTATTCCTGACTAAGTTTTGAGATTGTTTTCCAGGAAAAAACAAACTTTGTGTGTTCATATACCTATTGTGGTTATTATAGCACTGAAGATTGTAGGTTTAAAAATGCTTTATTGAAAACATAAATGGACCTTTATGTAACATTGGCCAGGTAATAAAGCCTTAATGAAATAAATTCCTTAATGAAAGAAATAGAATTAACTATACATATGTGTGTGTGTGTGTGTACATACACATGTCTGTCCATTATATACATATAATTTGTCCAGAAAGTATACAGCCACATAATATGAAAAATAGAGGCATTTATTCACTTATTAAAGAAGATACAGGCCCTGGCTGGTAGCGCAGTGGATGGAGCACTGGCCTGTGAGCCCAAAGGTCACAGGTTCGATTCCCCAGCCAGGGTACATGGCCGGGTTGCGGGCCAGGTCTCCGGTCGGGTCTGTGGCTGGAGGAAGGTGAAACGCAACCGTACATTGATGTCTTTCTCCCTCTCTGCCTCTCTCCCCTTCTCCTCTTTCTTAAAATAATAAAATAAAAAAATCTTTAAAAAATAAAGAAGATACAAAATACACAAAACATTGTACACAGAACAATCATGCCTCAGTCCCCTTCAAAGTAGGTAGCTTGGGACCTCACACAGTTCTCCCAATCACCATCAGCTGCTTGATGTATTTCCTTGAATCTCATTGACAGTCTGAAATCTCTTCCTTTCAAAGGTGATTTTAATTTTAGGAAAAGCCAGAAGTCATAGAGTGCCAAATATAGACTCTCAGGGGGCTGAGTCACCTGGGTGATTTGATGTTTTGCCAAAAAACTCAGCAGAAGGTGTAATGGATGAGCAGGTGCATTGTCATGCTGATGCTGCCAATCACCAGTTGCCCATAGCTGCAGCTTTCTGGAGCATCCTAATAGTCTCTGCAGAGGATTGTTTGAGCTTAATGCAGAATTTGATGTAGTTTTGTTGCTCTACTCAGTCATTGTCAATGTGATAGGTAAGTACGTAATACACAAGCTTACTCAATGGCATCTACCTCCCCCACTGATTAGTACAGTGAAGTCATCGTTGTTTATACATGAACATTTCAGTCCATTCTCCTTGCCTGCCAGATTACATTGATATTATGCAAACCATTCTTGTTATATTAAAAATGGCTAGACTTTTCCCAGACAGACCTTGGTGTGTGTGTGTGTGTGTGTGTGTGTGTCTGTGTGTGCATCTGACATATTCTATTGAGTTAGAATGCATTACTTTCTTGAATGCCTACAATATTTTTAAACAATATGATTTTCATATTGTGACAACTTATGAGTTGTACCTCTCACAAAATAAAAACATTAAAAGTCATTTTAGACTTAAAAAAATAAATTACTAAGTACCATTAATACTAAAACTTTATAAAGATGTCTAAGACTCCTCAGAGGAAAGTTCTTCCCTGATGTTTTTCCTTAAAAAAAACTCAGTCTGGTGTCCAAAAAGACCTGTTTTCAAAAATGTACCTTTTGGTGGTGTTTCTTTTGACAATACAGCAGAGTAATTAATGGCACATACTTCTGAAGCCAGGATGACCTGATTCATATTTTGATTCCGATTATATTATTTACAAAAGAGGACAAATGATTTAATCTCTCTGTTTCAGTCTCTCTCTGTCAAGTGCAAATAATCATAATAATTGCATATATATAATTTGTATTAGCAAAATCAGGAAGATAGTGCCAACGATACAGCCATGATCATTTGAGTTCAGAACTTAATTTTCCAGGTAAAGAAAATGAAAACATGATACAAGTTCAGTTCATGATTTTAAAAAAGCTAAAAGGTGAAGTGAGCAGGAGTCACAGAAAATATCATGTTGTATTCTAAAAATATTTGAGATTAGTGGGAAAATTTTGTGAAAAAAACATTTAACTTCTTTGGGTATGTGCAGATCCTGAGTGTCCATCATTTCACCATTGGTCTTCAGATTTAAAAAAGTGTGTGTCAGATTTAAAAAAGTGTGTGTGTGTGTGTGTGTGTGTGTGTGTATGTGTGTGTTCCTCTCTGAGTCTAGATAAAAGAACTCGACATGTATGAATGATGCCTGGAAAACCCCTGTTGAACATCTTTATTGATTTAATCAATAATTCTTCCTGGAAGTTGCCTTATCTTTCCATCCAGATTCCTGTGGGCATGAAATGTTCATGAGATCTTTAGCTTGCTTGCATTTGTGCAGTAGAAAGGGTTTTTGAACTGCATGTTTGGGCGTTAGTTCAGAGGCTATGTGGATGAAGTGACCTTTGTTAATGAGCAGCTGATCTGCTGAGTGGACCTCTTTGCTAAGACTAGATACTGATATTGATAGTTTCTGTCCTTTCTCAGTTCTTCTGATAGGACCAGACTACCAAAAGTTTGCCCAGAAATGAAGGATTTAGTGGATTCTCAGTGCTAAAGGTATGACAGTGCCCCACTTTAGTTTTTACTTATGTTTCTTTTGTTCATCAATGCAAATTTGATAATTTTTTTCTCTTTAGCTATTGGCTAATGAAAACCTGTTTCTCCTTTTTGTCAATTCTTAAGAAACCACTTGAGATTTTCTTTATAATGGAAAAGTGATTATGCTGTATGAAACTTGTCCATCTTCCTTTCATTCTTCTCTCACATGTGTAGAATATGAGTTATTTTCAGTTATGGTTTATACATCTCATATTCCATTCTTATAGCCATATGACAGTTCTTTTTGGAATACAAACATGAAAAATAATGTGTTTCTCTTTCAAATTCAAATTGGTCACATCAATCATGTTCTTACTAAAATGATTCTGAAAATTTTTTCCTCTACCTTCATTGATTCTCTTGCTGTACCTATTGATGAAGCCAAATATATTGATGGCTCTCTTTTTTAAACTCACTGTAATTTATATGAATTCTGTTTTTATTTCCTTCCCTTTTATACTTGGTTATTGATCTTGAGATAGTGTATAACTTTAAATTTTTTCTCAATGTAGAAATAATATTAATAACTTCATTTATATTATTATCATCATCATGATTATTACTATTAACTTATTATTTTCTGCTTTCTTAGGTTTTTTATTTTTATTCCTACCTTTTGGTCTTTTACCATTGGTAACTCTACTCTTGGACTTCTTTCTTCTTTATTTTTATCTTTGACTGTCTTAAGCATTTTTCCTAAAGTATCTTAATGACCAGGGTGGTGACAGGTATAAGATGAAAGAAAACTTTAGATAGTCAAATGTGTCTTCCTTTACACATGCAAAAAGTGTTTTAGTTTATTTTAAATGATAAAACACAGCATAGTGGATAAGGTGCTAGCCTGCAAACCCAAAGGTCACTGGTTTGATTCCCCAGCCAGGGTACATAACCAGGTTGCAAGCCAGGTCTCCAGCCAGGTCTGTAGCTGGCTGGAGGCAGGTGAAAAACAACCATACATTGATATTTCTCTCCCTCTCTGCCTCTCTCTAAAAATCATAAAAATATTTTTAAAAACTATATAAAACACAGTAAACCACTATAAAATTTTTCAGGAAATATAGAAATAAATAAAAATAAATATCAGATAGTATTTCATCTATCAGATAAAATAAAGATCTATTAAATTAGGGATCACAGAAGGTCCTCATATAATGTCTTTTCATTCAATGTTGTTTTGTTATAATCTTGATGAGATGTTGTAGGAACTTAACTCTTGTTTTCATCAGTTTATGGTAAATTTGGTTTCCATACTTAATGTCACACTACCTATTGATGATGTTATGAAGGAGTGGAATATTTTTCTTCTTTCCCCTTTCATTTGTGGCTGGCATAAGTATTAAATTAACATGTGATGGATTAACAGGAGAAAATAACCAATTTATTTATGTATGGACACAAGTGGCTTCCATAAGAATATGGGGCCTGAAGATAAATCTGGCAGTTAAGGTTTATGTGCCATCCTGAGCTAAGGAGAAAAGTGTTGTGGTGTGGACTTCAAAGGGCAGGAAGGCAATTCACTTGGAGAAGGAAAAGCAAATGTTTCCTAAATAAATGTTTGCTGGACCACCTCACATGGGACAGAGGGAAGACTTTCATCAAAGGGGCCTTGCCAGGGTCCTCCCTGTTACACCTAGTTTGTATTAAACTATAATGACAATAATGGTTCCCTTCCTGGAATAGATCTTCTAGGTAAATTTTTTAAATAATTAGGGGAAAATTTGAAAGTTCTTCTTGAGGCTTTTGTTTCTTAAGAATAACTAGCTTAAAATGTCAATATCCCCAAAAAGACATTTTGTGGTGGCAAACTCTGCTCCTCCTTAGCATTAATTGAAGACTTAGTGCACTAGATAACTCTGAAACTGAGAAATAGTAAGCACTTAATGGATTTTCATTGTTAATATTATTGTTGCTATTAAACAGTAAAAATAAAATTTTATTATAGCAAATTTTATAACATTTTTAATGTATTAAGCAAACAAAAATGGTAGATAATCTTTATTTTCATGATACATCTCTTGCTAATAATGATCAGGTAGTGAATCACAAAGCTCATTATTTTTATAGAAAGAAAACCCTGTGTTATCATTTTTATATCTTCAGTACATTTGGGATTTTTCAGCAGTAATAATGACTATGCTTGATCATTCAAACTAATGCCTGACTGCTATTATGCTAATGCCAAAATTTTGCAAGAACTCTGGCCAGATAGAGTAATTATTATTATTTCTAACTCGAATAACTTTTGTCAAATTAGGACAATGTAAATTTACCCTTTATGTGGCAATGCCTCTTTTCTAAGCAAAATTCTAGCATCAAAGGTGGATAATTTCAGGGTCCAGCTGCCAAGATTCTCTCCTGATACCTTAGCTATAACCATTTTTTTTTGGTAAAAGCCAGATAGTACCTATGTTCAGTTTTGTGGGCCCACATAGTCTCTGCCATACTACCTGACTCTGCCGTTGTGTGAAAGTAGCCACACACAAATACCTAAATAACAGATTTGGTTGTGTTATTACAAAACCAGGAGGTAAGCCAGATTTCTTCTGCAAGCTGTAGTTTCAGGAAAACCCTACTGCCATCATGATTTTATCATAGATGGCATTGTATCATAGATACTATTTATTGAGCACTTTTCATGTACCAGGTATTATGTTAAGGTGCTTTACTAAATTGTAAACTTGAATTTTCATGACATCTTTCTAAATAGGTATTTTTACCCTCCTTTTATAATTAAGGAGCAGAAGTGAAGCTCTAAGAAATGAAATTGCTACAAGTTGCACAGTGACAAAACTGACTTTCTAACCAGCCTTCTAACCAAAGTCGGCTTCACTCCAAGAACTGGACCTTGTTCTATGTTTTCAATAAGTCATTGCGTCACTCATTACTAAAGTGATTGCTTGCTGAATCTGTTACCACTTCCAAGAATGTCTGAATGCTTAAACAACTCAACATTTAAAGGAAAGAATGGGTGTTCTCACTAACCGGTAATTTTAGTAGTAGTACCTGGTGAAACTGTAGGGTTTCTTTCTTACTCTCTGAGATTAGTATTATGGAAGATGAGAACTAGATTGATAGGCAGACTAGTTAATCTCTTGAGAGCTTTATAAATTATCTCTGACTGATGAGGATAATTAATAAAGTTTCTCTTTAAAGTTATTTTCTGGGTTTTTCACACATCAAACTTAAGATACTCTCAAAAAAAGCTAGAATGAAATGAAATTTATACCATACCTGGACCCAACTAAAGAATAAGATAAAGCATTCATAGATTAAAGAATCCTAAATTTAGTTCACATGAGTTTAGTCTTAGGAAATTATTGATCTTCTCTTAAGAAGAGAAGAGGGAAGACACTGGGGAAAATACAGTTATTAGGATCTGTGGCTCTATTACTTATCAGCTGCGTGTGCAAGGGCAACTTTCTTAGCTGGCCTGAGTCAATATCCTTAGGTGTGAAATAAGGTTAATAACGACTGCCTTACAGGATGAAATGTAAAACACGCTATGCTAGCAGAGACACTATGCAAATATTTAGGAAACTCACATGTCCCTGAAATCTTCCAGCTTGCTAGAATTATCCTGTCTCATGAAATTTAAATTTAATAAAAACCTTGTCTCACATTAGAAGGGCCACTTGCTTCTGTGTTAGTGGTGCAGGGGTTTATATGTCATTACTGTTTTGATAAGGCTATGTTGCTCTTAGTTACTTTTGACACCCTATAATTTTCCCTTTGTGCTTTTTAATTTTTTAGGGTTGACAATCCCATACCTTTGTTGCAGTTTCCTTTCCTTTTCTTTCTTTCTTTCTTTAATTTATTTTATTTTTAACTTTTTTCCCTCTTTTTAAAAAATTAATATATTTTATTTATTTTGTTATTACAGTTGTCCCAGTTTCCCCCGCTTTGCCTCCAGCAATGCCCTTCTTAGTTCATGTCCATGAGTCATGCATGTAAGTTCTTTGGTTTCTCTATTTCCTTTGTTCTTCTTAACATTGCCCTGTCTATTCTGTAACCACCAATGTGTACTTTTTCTTTTTTCCTTTCACATCCAGAAAATTCATCATTTAATTACTGCCTTCTGTCAGATTCTCAAATCATATTAATACAAAGTTTTCTTTTCATTATTCCAAAGTGCTTACATTAATTCATCTGTTTAAAGAATTACTCTTTTAAGTAATATGAATTGCAGTATTACCAAACACATGCAAAAATACATTTACACCCATACATATTTATACACATATTTAAAATACATACTGGATTTTGAAGTGTTAACACAAAAATTTAAAATATGCCAATAGCTTACATAATTATTACATGTTAAATGATAGTGTTTTAGATATATTGTAGCAAAATTAAGCATATTTTTTTCTTCTTTAATACTTATTTTACCCTGGAATGCTATTCTTGTGAAATATATCACAGAAATGGTGTATTGCAGGACTCTCTTTTGTGAAAGTTGTCCTAGAGATAGTGCCAAACCCATGGTAAAAAATGAATTTGGTTTTTGAGTCAGATCCTCTCCACTCCAATAATACAACTCAACTTTATTTAAGCTACTGGAACTACAACTTATTCTTTTTGGAATTTTCTATCTTAAATAGTAGATTTATTTATTTATTTATTTAGGTTGTGCATAGATTCTTTCAATGCCCTCTGTTTTTCCTCTACATGTGTTTTACAAGTTGAAGCCTTCAGAAATAATGGAACTTGCAGTGCTCAGCTAGTCCCCAGAGTAGAAATTATGTCTACTAAGTTGAGGTAAAAAATAAAAATCCCTAGGATTTAAATAATTTTGTAGAATAGTATTTTAGCTATTTTTTAAAGTTGTGGTTGACTTCCTATGTGGTCCTAAACTAACCCCTGAACTATTTAAGAGTCTGTTGAGGTAGAGATTAGGTATGTTCACATTTCAATAATAAAGTTTACTATTGTATTAATTCCTTTTCCCAAGCATCCCCAGTTTGGGGGCCTTCATAATTGGAAATGTATATTTCCATGATTTAGCTGAAAGGAATCTCATCTAATTTACATGCTAATGTGAGAATATATATTGTCTATGTATATGAATCATATAGTTTAGTAGTTTGCAAATTCCATCCAAATTGGTCTTCATTCTCAGCATCCTTTCTAACTAAAGATTGACTGATTTCACAACACACAACAACCAGTTGGTTGCTATTTAAAACATAAATTGCTAACAAAGCCCACAAATAAGCACACATTTTATAACAATGAATAAGAAAGATAGCCTGTCTTCTATGTAATATATATCCATGTTTTCTTAGGTTTTTCTTCTTCCTTAACTGCATTTGATTTTTCTGAGTTATTGCAAGTAACCTGATTTTCCCATATTGTAAAATGATTCTAATCTAAGAAAACTTAACTTGCAGTAATGCAGATACAAAAAATATACAAAGTTGTACCTTATTTAGTGAAATCTATTTATAACAAGATCACTTTAAAGCACTCATAAGTTAAAGTTGGTTCTTATCCATTCAGCTGCCCTATGTCTTTTGATTGGTGCATTTAATCCATTTACCTTTGTACCTGTGTTCCTGTCTGTCTCGCTGTTTCTTCATCTTTTTTTTTTAAGGATTTTATTTATTATTTTTAAAGAGAGGGGAAGGGAGAGAGACATCACTGTATGGTTGCCTTTTGCCTGCCTCCAGCTATGGACCTGGCTGGAGACCTGGCTTACAACCTGGTTATGTGCCCTGGCTGGAATTGAACCAGCAACCTTTGGGTTTGTAGGCTGGCACCTAATCCACTGTGCCACCAGCTAGGGCAATGTTTCTTCATCTTAAAGCAGACCCTTTAGCATCTCTTGCACGGATGGTTTGGTGGAGATGTATTCTTTTAGACATCTTTTGTCTGGGAAACTCCTTATTTCACCTTCCATTTTAAATGACAGCCTTGCTGGGTAGAGTATTCTTGGTTGCAGGCCTTTGTTTTTCATTGCTTGAAATATTTTTTGCCATTCCCTTCTGGCTTGTTGTGTTTCTGTTGAGAAATCAGCTGATAACCTTATGGGAGCCCTCTTGTATGTTATTAGCTGTTTCTCTCTTGCTGCTTTTAGAATTCTCTCCTTCTCTTTGAAATTTAACATTTTAATTATGATGTGTCCTTGAGTGGGCCTGTTTGGGTTCATCTTCCTTGGGACCCTCTGTGTTTCCTGAGCTTGCATGACATTTTCTCTCGTCAAGTTAGGCAAGTTTTCTGTCATTACTTTTTCAAAGAGGTTTTCTATCCCTTACTCCTCTTCTCCTTCTGTTATCCCTGTGATATGGATGTTATTATGTTTCATGTTGTCCTGGAGCTCTCTTAAAACCTCTTCATTCTTTTTCAGTATTTTTTTATTTTGTTGCACTGCCTGGGAATTTTTTCTATGTTGACCTCCAGCTCGCTGATCTGATCCTTTGCTTTCTCTAGCCTGCTTTTGATTCCTTCTACTGTGTTCTTCAATTCAGAATTGTATTCTTCATTTCTTCCTATCTGTTATTGATGGTTTCTATGTCATTTTTAATGCTGGGGTAGTTCTCAATAAGTTCCTCGTAGCTTTCCTGGAGTTCTTTGTAGTTCCCCTGGAATCCCTCATGGCTCCCCTAGAGTTGTTTGTAGTTTTCCTTGAACTCACTGACCTCATTGAGCTTCCCTACCATCATTATTTTGAATTCCATGTCTGATAGTATGCTTGCCTCTATTTCATTTTGCACTCTTCCTGGGGATTCCTCCTTTCCATTTGCTGAGGGTTTATTTCTTTGTCTCCCCATTTTAGGTGACTCTTGTTTGTTTCTGCTTCTTGGATTGGTCTGCTTTGACTTACTGTCTTAGTGGTGCGACCTTCTGTGGTGTAGGGGTGAACTTCTTTTTACTTCCTGGATCTGTGCTTGGTGATATCATCTCATGTCCCAGTCTGGGCCTAGTCAGCCAGTTGGAGACTACCAGGGATCCAGTCTTTGTCTGTCTCCTTTAGTTATTAATCCAATTAGTCTGTGATCAGTGGTCAATTTTAGGCACCTCGGTCACGTTGTGATGAATTGGCGCTTCTGTACTGTCCATGGTAATAAGGCTTCTCTCCAGTTGGTGTTCTGTTGGTTATTCTGGATGATTTCTCCCCAGTTAAGTTATAATTCCAGTTTGGTGTAGGGAGGAGAATGAGGTAGCTCCATTTACTCCTCCACCATCTTGGTTCTCCTCAGTTTCATTTTCTTTGGTCCATATTAAACTAGATGTAAACACAGCCCAAGTTTTATGCATAAAACTTGACTAAAGAGACAGGAACACTGGGGGCATCTCTTATTTCACTGTCCCCCATACACCTGTAAGCTGTTAAACTCCCCCAGTTCCATTATTGATATATTTCTAGTCAAAGCAATTCAACTTGCTCTGACTATCTCTTTGTACTCTATTCTCATGGCTGGTCTTACGTCTGCTTTCAAAACAGTTGATTTGTTCAACTATGAGATACCTTTCCTAGAGAGGAATTTCACTTTCCTAGGCAAAAGTGACTGTAATCACAAACTAATTCTTCCCTCTGTGATATTATGTTAATGTAGCTTTAGAAGAGTACTATTTTTAATTTTTATTACTATTATTTTTATTTTATTTTGTAGTTGGTGATTCACAATAATTTGAGTTAAACAGGGCCACCATAAAATTTCTGTTAGCTAGAACTTTACTGGTTTATCCTTTCAGAGATATTTATACATTTCATTTTTAAAACTTTTTCTTGTTAAAGTTGGACATACAAAGAATAGTAAACAGGAGAAAAAATGTACAGTTCTTTGAATTAAACTGAAGTGAACCCCCATATAAATGTCACCCAAGTCAAGAAATGGACATCAACCCACACCACATCCACCCTGAAGACAACCACTACCCCACCTTCCCATACCACAGGTTTGCCTGTTTTGCAACTTTCTGTAATCATGCAATAGGAATTCTTTTGTGTCTGATTACTTTTCCTTATCATTGTTTGTGAGATTCACGTATGTTATTGTATATAATTCTAAACATCCATTTTAATTGCTACATATAATTTGCACTAATATACCACTATTTCTCTCTTGTCTGTGGATGCATATTTAAGTTATTTTTAGTATTTTGGAATTATGTTGCTTTTAACAGAAACTTTATTTTTTATATAAGGATATTCTCAAGCCTGTGTCATGTATTTGTACAATAGTACTGAGTACTGACACACTTTTTTCTTGGTCACTTCCCTATGGTTTTCTCCTCTCTAAGACCTAAGTGTTGGAGCTCTGCCTTTGTAATTTTGGCTTTATAGCTCTCATGTTCAATACCAGCATCAGTTCTGTCTTCTTCTGCTAAGAAATGACAGTTCTCACTCACACAGCTCAGTTGGGGTAACACGCCATTAAACTAGGATATCAAAACACTTACTTTGCTAAATGAGTACCTTTAGCTTGTTTAAAAGATTCTGTCATTTTACTTTCTAATGCTTACTTCATAGGAAATGGAGAACAGTTGTCCTCCTCACTGAATTCAAATTTTTATCTCATTGTATATCCTCAGATTATAGAAAATGTGCAAAATGGAACTCAGGCCTTGTACTACCTCTTGCTTTCCTGCAGCTAATAAGGGAAAATTCATCCCCTGCATGGTACATGCAATTGTAAAGAAGGTAGTTAGGGAGAAGGCAACACACTGCTGCAGTCATAACCAAGGCCTGTGATTTAGAGAATCTATATTAGAGGGAACCACAGGGAGTCAATTGCCATGTATCTGCCTCATACACTTTTTAATTATACCACTAACTCTGGCAGGGAGATGTCATCTAACCCTCTGCTAAGACACATTCTTTATAAAATTAAAATTGTTCTCCTAGGAGGAGGTATATGCATACTGAGATGCAGACACAAACACAAGCCCTATTTATTTAAAAGTAAATACTGAAATAAGATGAGTCTGAAATATATGTGTGCATATATATATGTGTATATATATATATATATATATATATATATATATATATGTGTGTGTGTGTGTGTGTGTATGTGTATATATATACACATATATGATCTCCTTGTTTTTATAATAGCCAATATTTAAAAAAATCAAATAGAAGAAAACAAATCTTTATTGAATGTGTACATAAAAATTACCTTCCATTTCTGCTGTGCAACTTTTTTTTGGAGCCTTATAAAATTCTAATTTCAACATGGTAACTTCTTCAAAAACATATTTCAAAGTTGAAAAGTACTTTGATGAGATGGGGAAGGTATTAGCTTATACCATTTTGGTCTGAGTAGGGCCCACTGTTTGGGTTATCATGGAGGAAAGACTTGAGGAAGCAGGGGAAATCACCATTAGGCTATATGTGGGTAATTTAAAATACAGCAGTGTATAATCTAATTTATGTTTAAAAGTATAACCGTGGCTGTGTGTGACAAATGGATTCGAGGGAGCAAGTGGTGGTTGGAGGGGCAAGAGGTTTTCTGATAATCTCGAAAAAACATAATGGCGGCTTCAACTGGCTGGTATAACCTAAAGTAGAGCTCACTGAATAAGTGGAAGAATAAATGCAAATGGAGCAGCAAATATCATCATTATGGTTGATAAGTACAGATGGGCTAAGCACATTATATGTGTACCTAATACATGGCACCCTAACTCCTTGTACATTGACTACTCAAGGAAGTAGAACAGTCTCATAGAGGAAAGTTTGATTCTTGACAGCAAATCACCTGAGTTGCTGTCTCTCAAACTCAAGGAGAAGGGAAAGAAGAAAAGAATTGGATCACAAGCCCATTCACTAAACTTTGTGAAAGAATTAATTGGTAAGGCCAGTCATATGTTTGATGTTTTGAAAAATATTTTCATGTAGAAGAGAATATTTAAAAAGCAGTGAATTGTAACATACAATGAGAGTGAAGGTATTTCCTTTCATTATTACATTAACTCAAAATTTTTTAACTTTAATTTTATATTATTGTTTTTGTATTACATTTACCCCATTTTTCTCCCATTGCTCTCCCCTGTCCCACCCTCCCCATACACCCCCCACAGTCAATACCACATATTGTCTATATCCATGGGTCATCCATGATAGTTCCCTGACTAAACTGCTCCTTCTCCTTCTCCCCCACCCCCACCTCCCCCTACCCCGCTGCACACTGCAAGTCTGTTCCTTATTTCCATGCCTCTGGTTCTATTTGACTTATTTGTTTGTTTTGTTCATTAGTCTTCTAATTGGGTGAGATTATATACTATTTGTCTTTCACTGACTGGTTTATTTCACTAAGCATAATCCTCTCCAGTTCCATCCATGTTGTTGCAAAAGGTAGGAGTTTCTTCTTTCTTTCTGCTGTGTAGTATTCCATTGTGTAAATGTACCAAAGTTTTTTGATCCATTCATCCACTGATGGGCAGACACTTAGACTGTTTCCAGCACTTGGTTATTGTAAATAGTGCTGCTATGAACATAGGGGTACATTAGGTTCTTCTGAATTGATGTTTCAGGGTTCTTTGGGTATAATCCTAGCAGTGGAATCACTGGATAAAAAGGCAGTTGCATTTTTAGTTCTTTGCGGAAATCCCATACTGTTTTTTATAGTGGCTGCACCAGTCTGCATTCCTACCAATAGTGCACCAGAGTTCCCTTTTCTCTACATCCTCACCAGCACTTTTGTTGTTTTGTTAATGATGGCCATTCTGACAGAAGTGAGATGGTATCTCATTGTGGTTTTCATTTGCATCTCTCTGGTGGCTAGAGATGTTGAGCATTCTTTCATATGACTTTGAATCCTTTGTATGTCATCCTCAGAGAGGTATCTGTTCAGGTCCTTTGTCCATTTTTTAATTGGGTTGTGTGTCTCCCTGAGGTTGAGTCATGTAAATTCTTGATATATTTTGGAGATCAAACCCTTGTCTGGGGTATCATTGGCAAATATGTTTTCCCATACAGTTGGTTCCTTTTTAATTTTGCTGATGTTTTGTTTAGCTGAACAGAAACTTTTCATTTTGATGCAGTCCCATTTGTTTATTTGTCCTTTTATTTCCCTTGCCCTCAGCAAGATTTCAGTGAAAATATTGCTGTGTGGAATATCTGCTATTTTTCTGCGTATGTTTTCCTCTAGGACTTTTATGTTGGCACGGTTTATGTTTAAGTCTTTTATCCATCTTGAGTTTATTCCAGTGTATGGTGTAAGTTGGTTGTCTAGTTTTAATTTTTTTGCATGTGTCTGTTCAGTTCTCCCCAAAATCACTTGTTGAAGAAGCTATTTTGACCCCATTTAATGTTCCTTCCCCCTTTGTCAAATATTAATTGACCATAAAGTCCTGGGTTTATTTCTGAGCTCTCTATTCTGTTCCATTGATCTATATGTCTATCCTTAAGCCAGTACCAAACTGTTTTAATTACAGTGGGCTTGTAGTATAATTTGATATCCAGTATTGTGATTCCTCCTATTTTATTCTTCTTTCCCAAGATGGCTGAAGGTATTTGTGATTCTTTTTGGCTCCATATAAATTTTTGAAGTATTTTTTCTAGATCTGTGAAATATGGCATTGGCATTTTAATTGGGATTGCATTGACTCTATAGATTGCTTTGGGTAGTATGGACATTTTAATGATGTTAAGTCTTCCCATCCATGAACATGGTGTATACTTCCATTTATTTGTATTTTCCTTAATTTCTTTTTTCAGTGTTCTGTAGTTTTCTGAATACAAGTCTTTTACCTCCTTGGTTAAGTTGGTTCCTAAGTACTTTATTTTTCTTGTTGCTTTGGTAAATGAGATTTATTTTCTAGCTTCTATCTCTGCTGTTTCATTATTGGTATACAAAATGCTTTTGATTTCTGAATATTGACTTTATATCTAGTTATTTTGCTAAATTTTCTTATTAGGTCAAATAAGTTTTTGGTGAAGTCCATTGGGTTTTGTATATACACTATCATATCATCTGCAAATAATGACAGTTTGATGTCCTCCTTTTCAATTTGGATACCTTTGATTCCTTTTACTTCTCTGATAGCTATGGCTAGAACTTCCAAAGTAATGTTGAACAGAAGTGGATAAAGTGGACAGCCTTGTCTTGTTCCCGATCTTAGGGGAAAAGATTTTAGTTTTTGCCCATTGAGTCTGATGTTGGCTTCAGGTTTCTCACATATGTCCTTTATGATGTTGAGGAATGCTCCCTCTATTCTCATTTTGCTGAGTGTTTTTATCATAAATGGTTGCTGTGGTTCATCAAATGTTTTCTCAGCATCTATTGATATAATCATATGGTTTTTTCTTTCATTTTACTTACGAGGTATATTATGTTTATTGATTTGCAAATATTATACCATCCTTGCATCCCTGGGATGAATCCCACTTCATCAAGGTGAATGATCTTTTTAATGTATTGCTGGATCTGGTTGGCTAATGTTTTGTTGAGAATTTTAGCATTTATGTTCATGAGAGATATTGGCTTATAGTTTTCTTTCTTAGTTGTGTCTTGACCTGATTTTGGGATTAAAATAATATCGGCCTCATAGAAAAACTCCTGTAGACTCCCATAATTTGGGAGTCTTCCCTCTTCTTGGATGTTTTGGAATAGTTTGAGAAGGATAGGAGTTAGCTCTTCCCTAAATGTTTAGTAAACTTCACCTGTGTAGCCATCTGGTTTAGGGATCTTGTATGTTGGAAGTTTTTTTTTTTTTTTTTTTTTTGTTGTTTACTGCTTCAATTTCATTAGTTGTCATTGGTCCAGTCAGGCTTTCTGCTTCTTCTGGATTCAGCTTTGGTAGATTATACATTTCTAGAAATTTGTCCATTTCACCCAGGTTGTCAAAATTTTTGTCATATAGTTGCTTGTTGTAATTTCTTATAATCCTTTGTATTACTGAGGTATCAGTTATTTCACCTTTGATGTTTCTGATTTTATTTATTTGGGTCCTCTCTCTCCTTTTCTTGATTAGTCTGGTTAAAGGCTTGTCAATTTTATTTATTTTTTCAAAGAACCAGCTCCTGGATTTATTGATTCTTTGATTTGTAGTTTTAGTTTCTAAGTCATTTAATTCTGCTCTGATCTTGATTTTCTTCCTTTTACTTGCACTGGGCTTCATTTGTTGTTGCTCCCCTTGTTCTTGTAGCTTTCTGGTTAAGTTGTTTGTATGAATTTCTTCTAACCTTTTTAGGTATGTCTGTATTGCTATGAATTTCCCTCTGAGAACTGCCTTTGCTATGTCCTATGGGTTTTGGGCTATGGTATATTCATTTTCACTTGTGTCCAGAAACTTTTTAATCTCATTGTTAACCCATTCATTACTTTACAGTATGTTCCTCTATTCTAATTCTAGTTCCATGCATTAGAATATTTTTGTTTTTTTCTTGAGGTTGGTTTCTTGTTTCAAGCCATGTAATCTGAGAAGATGCTTGGTATAATTCCAATTTTCTTAAATTTGTGGAGGTTTGTCTTGTGTTCTACCATGTCGTGTATCTTTGAGAATGTTCAATGTGCATTTGAAAAGAATGTGCATTTTGCTTCTTTGGGGTGAAAAGTTCTGTATCTATCAGTTAAGTCCATTTGACCTAGAGTGTTGTCCAGTTCCACTATATCTTTGGTGTTTTTTGTTTGGAAGATCTGTCCATTGTTGATAATGGGGTCTTAAAATCCCCTACTATGAATGTGTTGCTGTTGATATCCTTCTTGAAGTCCTCCAAGATTTTCCTTATATATTTGGGTGCTCCTATGTTGGGTGCATTTATGTTTACAAGGGGTATATATTCTTTTTTTTTTTTTAAAGATTTTATTTATTATTTTCAGAGAGAGGTACAGGAAGAGAGGAAGAAAGAGAGAGAAGCATCAATGTATGGTTGCATTTCACCTGCCTCCAGCCACAGACCTGACTGGAGACCTGGTTTGCAACCTGGTTATGTGCCCTGGCTGGGGAATCGAACCTTCGACCTTTGGGTTTGCAGGCCGGCACCTTATCCACTGTGATACCAGCCAAGGCAGGGGTATATATTCTTGATGGATTTTCCCTTAAACATTATGAAATGTCCTTGTTTGTCTGTTTTTATGGCATTCACTGTAAAATCTATTTTGTCTGAAATAAGTATTGCTACCCAAGCCTTTCTTTTATGTCCATTTGCTTGAAATATATTTTTCCAATCCTTTACTTTTGATCTGTGTAGATCTTTTATTCTGAGGTGGGTCTCTTGTAGACAGCATATATGTGGGTCATGTGTTCTTATCCATTCAGCTACCCTATGTCTTTTGATTGACACATTTAATCTGTTTATGTCTAAGGTTATTATTGATAGATACTTATTCATTGACATTTTTCCCCTTTGTACCTGTGTTTCTGTCTCTCTCTGTTTCTTCATCTTTTTAAAGCAGATCCTTTAACATACTTTGCAATGCTGATTTGATGGAGATGTATTCTTTTATCCTCCTTTTGTCTGGGAAACTCCTTATTTCACCTTCCATTTTGAATGAGAGTCTTGCTGGGTAGGATATTCTTGGTTGCAGACCTCTGTTTTCCATTACTTAGAATATTTTTTGCCATTTCCTCTAGCTTGTAGTGCTTCTGTTGAGAACTCATTTGATAATCTTATCAGAGCCTCCTTATATACTATTAGCTGTTTCTCTCTTGATGCTTTTAGGATTCTCTCTTTGCCTTTGAAATTTGCCATTTTTTAATTATCATTTGTCTTGGAGTGGGTTTATTTGGGTTCATCTTCATTGGAATCCTCTGTACTTCCTGAACTTAAGTGACATTTTCACTCATCAAGTTAGGGAAGTTTATTGCCATTACTTTTTCAAACACATTTTCCATCCCTTGTTTCTCTTCTTCTGGTATCTCTATAATGTGAATATTATTGTGTTTCATGTTGTCCTGTATCTCTCTTAAAACCTCTTCATTCTTTTTCAGTTTTTTCATTTTGTTGCACTGTCTTGGCATATTTTTCTACATTGTCCTCCAGGTCGCTGATCTGATCCTCTGCTTTCTCTAGCCTGCTGTTGATTCCTTCTACTCTATTCTTCAATTTGGAATTTGTATTCTTGATTTCCTCCTGGCTCTTATTGATAGTTTCTATGTTCTTTTTAATGCTGGTGTAGTTCTCAGTAAGTTCCTTGTAGTTTCCCTGGAGTTGTTTGTAGTTCCCCTGGAGTTTGTAGTTTTCTTTGAGCTTGTGGAGCTCATTGATCTTCTCTATAATCATTATTTTGTATTCCATATATGATAGTTTGCTTGCCTCCATTTCATTTAGTGATCTTTCTGGGGATTCCTCCTTTCCTTTTGGTGATGGCCTGTTTCTTTTTCTCCCCATTTTTAGGTGTCTTTTCTTGTTTTATTTTGCTTTTTAGATTGGGCTTTTTAAAGTCCTGTCTTTTTGGTGTGACCTTCTATACTTCCTGGAGTCACCTCTGGTGACATCAGATCATTCCATAGTCTGGGCCTAGTCAGCCTGTTGGAGACAACCAGAAATCCACTGTCTTTGTCTATGCCCTTCAGTGTTTAATACAATTGATCTGTGCTTAGCTATCAGGTGTAGGTATCACTAGGCAGGGCTGATTAGCTCTGTTGTAAACCAATTAATCTATGATTATGGTCATCTTAGGCACCACTGGGCAAGGCCAATTAATTCAGTTGTAATCCAATGAACCTGTGATCAGCCACCAAGCTCAGACACTGGTGGGCAGGCCAGATTGATTGATTCACTTATAAAATAATGAATTTATGATCAGCCTCCAGGCTCAGGCACCGCTGTGGGAGACAGATTGATTCAGTTGTAATCCAATGAATCTGTGATCAGCTGCTAAGCTCAGACACTGCTAGGGGGAGCAGATTGATTCCAGTGGGTGGGGCTATGAGGACCCCTCAGGTGGGCATAGTGTAGCCTGCCTGTGGTGGGGGATGAGTGAGCACTGGGACTATGTTGGCTTCTCCCTCATTTCTCCCTTCTGAGCCACTGATTCAAACTCCCTTTTAGTGTCTCTAATCCACTCTGCCCTTCCTCTGCTGGATCCCAGGGTAAGTGGGTGCTAACATATTTCTGTTTGTGGCGACTTTAGTAATTCTCTGTCTCTAGTGCTCTCAGGTTAGCAACCCCTGTGGCTTTTTTGCTTTTCATAGCTGGATGCTGTTTGGCTCTCAGCTGTATTGCTGTAGGTTGGGAAGCCTAGCTGGATATTTAGAACCCACTCTTCGCAGGTGGAGCCCTTGACTCCATACCTTTGGCTGCTGCCATGAGTGGAAGCCTAGCTGGCTCTCTTGCATCTCTGCAATTCCTACCAGTCACGTTGTGATGAAGCATCCTCTTCTGTTCTGTCCGTAGTTACAAGGCTTCTTTCCAGCTGGTATTCTATTGGTTATACCAGATGATTTTTTCCCAATTGAGTTGTAATTCCAGATTGGTCCTGGGAGAAGATTAGTATATCTCTGCTTACTCTTCCACCATGTTGTTACACACCCCCCAACTCACAATTTTTTAATATCTAATTTCTGCACCTTGGAGTGATGCTGGCTTAGTTGCTTGGGGAACATTTTCATTATAGGACACAGTAATGGTTTGATTTAATTGGAACATGGAGCTTGCCTCCTGAGTTCTCTAAGCTTCTTACTCAACCTGATGAACAAGTGAAAAGAAGATAAGTATGATGAGTTGCATGTTTGAATGAGCCTGACTATCAGTGGGATAAAGCAGTAAAACATGCAATTAAGTCAGAAAATAGTACATTTTGAGCCTGGGAGCTATCACAGGAAAACCTCCTATTTCAGTTTTGTCTTGTGATCAATGGGAATAGAAAATTACTGCAAATGCAGACAGCATCACTAAAGGTACAATCCCATCAAGAATAGATTTTAGTTATTTTAAGTGGTAGAAATAGTACGTTATTTCCCTAAAGCCATCTTCTCCTTTGTCTTGGATGAATGGCTGTGTGGTTAGAGTAATTATTTCCCAATCATAGTTTTTACCAATGTAATGTGAGTCAAGTGATGTAGTCACTTGCTTAAAAGGAAATCCTTTACCCTAAACTCTTACTTTTTCCTTTCCACCAGCCAGAAATGGGAGTGGCTGGAGCTTCTTGGAAGCCACATGCTGCCAGATGTTCACCGTTAGTGAACACTGTACTGTTCATAAAAAGAGAGAGAGGTTTTTTCATATCTTTGATCCATGACTTATTGTTGGGTCTTTTTGTTACAGAACCCTAACCTTACTAATACAATTCTTTGGGCAAAGAACCCTGGGATGCTCAGGGCAGAAGAAATGTGGAAAATGAGTGGAAAATGCAAGCATATAGAAAGGAATATCCATGTTTTCTTTCTTTCTGTATTAATTATATATTTATACATTTTAGTTAATAATCCTATTTTTCACCCATTTTCCCAACTCATTCATATAGCATGTTTTGGTGCCATTAACATTATTATTTTTTATTATTTTAAAATTTTATATTAATTTTTAGAGAGAAGGGCAGGGAGGGAGGAAGAAAGGGAGAGAAAGGGAGAGAAACATTAATGTATGGTTGCCTTTCACCTGCCTCCCGCTACAAACCTGGCTTTCAACCTAGCTTTCAACCTGGTTATGTGCCCTGACTGGGAATCAAACCAGTGACCATTAACATTAAAGTTTTCAAAATGTGATAGAAAATTAAGATGAGAGAGGACAGCAGAAGGAGAAATAGTTATCATCCAGAGATACAGACATAGATTTGGATACAAAAGCTGAGGTGATTTAAATCTTTCTGCACTCAAAAAGTAAATTACACCCTTTCCATTTTTATGAGATAGCTAAATAATAGTAGAAATGATTACTTTGTGTTTTTTGTAGTACATGCTATTATTAATTTTAAAACATTTTAAAATATTTTATTTATCATTTTTAGAGAGAGGGGAAGCGAGAGAGGCACAGAGGGAGAGAAACATCAATGTATGGTTGCCTTTCACCTGCCTCCTACTAGGGACCTGGCTGGAGACCTGGCTTGCAACCTGGTTATGTACCTTGGCTGGGAATCAAACCAGCAACCTTTGGGCTCCCAGGCGAGTGCCTATCCACTGTGCCATCAGCCAGGGATATTATTAATTTTTTAAAGCATGGATAAATAGTGTTGGCTGTTGTTGGACATCCAGGAGACGAATTCTAATGGAATTTTTTTTTTTTCACACTTTCTGGCTATCATGTATTTTGAACATGCTTGCTATATTTAGTAAATGTTGATCTTTTGTGTTCAATTCCTCCCAATAAAATCCAAAACAACCATTTTACCTCCTGCACTTTTCTCTGTCAGAAACAAATTTGAGCACTAACCTCTGATTTTGTCAAGTAGTAAACAACTCTAAGGAGGATTTTATTTTAGTTCAATTTAACTTGTATTTGTTTTTATAGGTATTGTTCATTATCTTCAAAGAGAAAGGCAGGGAGGGAGGCAGAGAGGGAGAGAAACATCAGTGTATGGTTGCCTTTCACCTGCCTCCAGCTACAGACCTGGCTGGAGACCTGACTGGAGACTTGGCTTGGAACCTGGTTATGTGTCCTGACTGGGGAATTGAACCAGTGACCTTTGGGTTCGCAGGCTGATGCTCAGTCCATTGAGCCACACCAGCCAGGGTTTAACTTGTATTTTTGTAGGCTGTACATCTATTTGGCTTTTGGTAATAACAGTGATTTCCTCCATTCCAGAGTTTCTAGTGTAGAAGTGGTTTCAATGAGGCAATTGCATGGAGTTTATTCCATTGCTTAGTGAAATGAAAGAACAGTCATATATTTCTACCAAAACAATTTGGAAGCATGACTTTGGAGCCATAAATACTATGAGAATGGAAACCAACATATATTTCTGTTCCTGATTAAGCAGTGCTGGGGCCAGACACATTTTTCTACCCTCCTGTTAGACACACATTTCTTTTTGTTCCTTTGTTAATTGATACTGAGAACTCACAAAAATAACCTAGCTACTTGCTTCAAGAAATAGTTGCTGAAAGCTGATAAAACCAACTAAACCATCATACTCCATTAAGACTAAAAGATCTTTAAGACCTTTCTTGCCTAACAGTGCCTATCTATCAGAAGTTATTTTGTCATAAATCATGCCAAATCTTATGCAATTCCAGTCACTTAAACACCTGCATTAAAAATATCCAGTGACTATCTACTCCTGACACTGTCCTTCTGAAATACTGTTAAGAATTTTTCAAAGTTGTCTTTTTTCTTGCTGCTGTAGGTCTAATAAATTTCTTTGGCGGCCTTTATGGGAAGTGAATTGACAACTAGAAGCCTACCATTTGGCTTGGTTCTCTAGGCCACCCAACTATTATGTCAACTTTTCACAAAGCTCACCTACTTTTCTGCTTAATCAGTTAGCTACCATCTATAAGTTTGAAATGAAAATTCCTGCCTGTTACACTTACAACCTAATGCCTTTCAAATCTCATGAAATCCCATATGACGGGGCCACTGAACTAAAATAAGGTATGTCATTTAAAGTGAAATCTGGTGTCAGTGGGATGTTTTTTAATTAGCAGTTGTCATCTAGATAGAAAGATAGATAGATAGGTGCAGGTTACCTAAATAGCAATAAATAAATAAATAAATAAATAAATAAATAAATAAATAAATAAACAAAACAAAGCAAAGCAAAACAAATAAGGAAACAAACAAACTAAACTGAAGGAGAGCCCTCTCACCCTCTCATGGGAGGAATACATATCCTTTGCCTCTCATATTCCTTCCTCTATCTGCCCACCAACCCTCACAACTGAGCATTGAAACTGATGCAAATGCTCCCAAGCATATTTCAGTTCTACTGTGGGCAAAGTTGGAGGTCTGAACAGGAGATAGCCAGCAAGGAGTAAATATAAATTCCATGAAGAACTTCAGTAATAACTAGTGCCTATATTTTGAGTCTGGCTATTACACTTATCTTCAGTTGCCTGTTGCCCTACTTCATATACAAATTATTTTAGCTGGTTGTAAAGGGCATTTGGGGTATTGATGAGAAAGAGAGAAGAGTTTGGTAATTAACACCTAGACATGGAGAGCAAATAAATCTATAAAGAGTCATGAGTCAGCTTTTCCTACAATGCACACAATGTTGGACAAAACCTACCTGAATGCCCACTTTGAAAATGTAAGGGTGATTGAATGGAGAAATGCCATTAGAAATGTGAAAAGAGTCTGTTGCTTGAAAGATAAGGACTAGACTGAAAAATTAGAACAGTTGAGGTACCATTTTTATAAACATAACTTGAAGCTTGATGAACCCTTTCATCTGTACCAGTTCTTTCCTCAGCCTGGGAATGTTTTGCACTATTTTACCTTTGTTATTTATTAGTTCAGGTCTTTTCTTCACAAGCACATGTCACTCCATATGTTGGCTCTTTGCTCATTCTTCTTCATGTTATGATGGCTTTTTCATGGTTTTCATCTCTGTTCCCTGAGAGAATCCCTCAATAGCTCCTGCATGTTATAAATTCACTTTTGTGATATCAGTTATACCCTTCACCAATCAAAACATTAATTATAATTCTTTGCCTTTTAACTTACCCTGCAATCTTACTTTATTTATCCCTATTTCACTTTATTTTCATAGTTGTCCTATTGAGTTAGCACTTCAGATGCCCAGGATCAGTGAATTTGGGGGAAGGCAAAGCCACTGATAGTCCTAATAAAGGAAATCATGTCTTCACTGTTAACTTCTCTGAGATTGGAGAAACCATCTAAATAGAGGCTCCAGATAATCTGTGGCTGCTAGTTCAGGACCCCTGGGAAGCAAACCCTGGAATAGAATTAGATATATAAGATATTTATTCAGGGAAGCCTCTGTGAAGGAGAAGTGGAACCAGTGCTGGAGAAGGTGGAAAAAACTTTCAAACCATAATCTCAGTGCAGGTCTGATCCCACTGCAAGATAGACAGGCAGGAGGACTCTCAAACTGCCACATATTTTTAAGTGACCTAGGCCAGGCCAATCAGCAGTCCCCAAGCCAAAGCTGTCTGTCCACAAAGATTTCTCCGGTCTCGAAAAAATGAACCGGCATTGGTATTCCTTTAGCGGTATCATTGGCTGGGAATAGTTTACAGCTATGAATGCAACACTGATTCAGAAAGACAGCTGCCAGGGCTTTCAGTCAATTATGCACACATATATGAGAGCTGGCCAGCACATTTCCATGGCTGCCACAGATACTTTTTCCAACTTCCTCCTTTGTGCAGTGCCAGTGACAAGATATCATGCCCCCACCCCTGCTGGCTTTCTGCCTGGCACAGTTGAGGTGAATTTAGGCAATTTCATACCTTTCAAATGCTGCTTAATCTCCCCAGCAAAGTGGAGGCCCAAGGAGGGCTTTCTCTATGACATGGCACTGCCTTGTCTCCTCACCACCATAATGCTGTATGTATATGTGTGTGTGTGTGTGTGTGTATGTATTCCTGAACTCATTTTATTTATGAGTACCCAAAATTTTTAAAAAACAGATGAAGTATCTAAGTCTCAAATAAATATTTCAAGGCATTTCCTTAAGATTTATTCAATATCCACAGCAATATTGCCATTTTCAGTTACAAGTTGTGCAGTATGTTTTCACAACTACAGTTTGCGAAGGCATCTAGGACTGGGCTGGTCTAACATGAATAACATTCTAGATGACCAATTTTTTAAAGTTAAAAATAACTTTAAAAATACTTTAAAAATAACTTTAAAGTTAAAAATAACTTTATCATTTCTCAAGGAGGTTGACATTTTGGATAGTACAATTTATTTTGTGTGACTGCAAAATGTTGCAAGATAATTAACATCTTTGATTCCTGCTTACTAAAAGCAAGCAAACAGGCTCACTGGCTCAGTTGGTTGCAATGTTGTCCTGTACACCAAAGGTTGAAGGTTTGATCCCTGGTTGTGGTGCATTTGGAAGGCAACCAATCAATGCCTCTCTCTCCTTCTCTCTCTCTTTCTCTCTCTCTCATTAAAAAAAAAAAAAAAAAAAATTCTTCGGTGAGAAATTAAAATAAAACAAAAGCAAGCTATACCCTCTCCACCCTACTTACCAAATTAAGATTCCATAAATTTCCAAAAGCCCATTTGGGTGGGTGGGTGGGTGGGTGGGCTTTGGCTCCTGGTTAACAATCCTTAAAGTTAGGCAAAGGTCCTGGGTGGTGTCATCAGTTTTTAGAAGACAATCTTATATCATAATTAGAACAGAGCTATATATTCCCTGGAATATTAAATAAATTTTGGAGGAAAAATAGAAAGTAATATTGTTAAATATCGAGGGTCTGATTTATTGGTAAAACTCAACAATGCCTCCCTGCCAAAGAATCTTTGGGTGAAATTTGGACAGAAGGGAAGAATTTTAGGGCAGGCCTGTTAGCAAAAATATAATTTATATTATTTTGGTAGCACACACACTATGATCTGAGATTTTTAAACTTTCCGTCATCACATTATCAGTTCCTATGTAGTTAAGATATGAATATGTTTCAGATGATTACAATTTCTTTTAGAACATAGTTTATTTTGGAGGACCAGTGTTTTGCCATAAAATTTTTAAATTCCCTGAACTTCAGGTGCAGTTTAAAAGGAAATGTTTGATAATAAATACTTGAAACTTAGGGGGTTTGTGAATTTTAAAATCCTAATTGTTCACTCTATTTGTCTTAGTGCCTGTGTTGGAGAATTGTCCTTGAGGGAAGATAGACAATTTCTTTATTAAAATTAAAAACATTCATGTTTACCATTCAGATTTACTTGGAGACCAATAGGAAGAGTTTTAACATTGAAGAACTTTCTACCAAGTTTTTATGAATAAGTGAAACAGAGATATGAAATTGAGTTGTAGCCTTAACTATAAAGTTGACTCTTGCCAATGTTATTATACTAGGATTCTGTTATATCTACATTTGTCTGCTGTATATTAAAACCTACCTTTTCCCCTTGTGCTTATCTTTTAATTGTAGTTTCAGAGTATTCTAGCTGTTAATAGCAAAAGTTTATTTAAAAAATCTTGCTTTCCCAGGATGATTTGGTAAAATTAGTTCCATTATCATTAGGTTTGCTCATTTAAAAAATGCTGGAATGCTTGATGATGGCAGCATTAGTTAGGGATCCATTTAATGTCTTCCCCTCTGAGTTCCTTGGCAGCATTTCAATTGTATGGGCCACTTATTTGAGAAATGTTATACTTCCTGGAAAATTTAAATTGTTATTCAATGCTATTCCATTGATGAAGGCCACCTGGAAATCATGCTCATTTCATGCTGAGTAGAAGGGCTGCACTGCTGCTGTTGCTATTTAAGGAGAAAGGGACTGATGCTATGAGATTATTCTTTAAAAACCTGGGCTAAAGGGATGACAGTGTTTTGCTCATTTCTTTCGTTTCTCTTTCCCTTTGATTTTATTCAAATGTAGATGTTTTTGACTTTCTAAATATTATGGTAACTTTCATTTTAGTATCAGAATCCTGGGTTTAAAGTAAAAGATTTAAACAACATATAAAACAACTTTTGCCTAAAATAGCCCCTACTGAGAAATATTATAACATTTTCCTTGTGGTTTTTGAATTTGCTTTTTACTTTTTAGAAACAAATATTTCCTAGGTTAAATGATGTTATATTCAGAAGGACAATGGTCACTATAGGTTTGTTGAATTAGAACACCAGTCAGGTTAGAGAGATCATCTTTTTTCATTAAAAAAAATATAATTATATATGTGTGCTACTTGAAAACTATCATACCTTTAGAAGGGCAACACCTTGGGTGTTGTGGAATGAGAAAAAATATTTAAATATGTATTGCAAAAAAATCAAAGAAAACATGCTAATTTGATCTTTCTGTGGTCTATTTATATTTAAACATGCCCAATAGAAAAAAAGTTAATATCTTTATGAATATTTCAGAAAAGAAACATATGCCAATGTGATGTTGTAAGGCTATAGGACTTGTAATAACAAAGTCTTACTGTATGTTACAAGTTGAGTGACAAATAAGAGTTTAGAATTTTTCAAGTGCAAAAAATTAACCAATTTAATATAAATATGAAAGAAGCAGTTAGATTCCTTTGTTCAGAACTGCCTTGAATCTTAACTTTAAGACTCTGTATCAGAACTGGGAAATAGTAAACTTTTGATATAATTAGAATAAGAAGCTGTTAAACAATCCTCTTGGAATTTTATTACCAAATCTTGGAATTTCATTATTTCAACCATGGTACATGGTGGGAAACTCTAAGAAGCCATTCACTATTCAGTTGTGTTTGGTTAAAAATACAGTCACAAACTGGCACCAATATTTACTTGTTTTAGGATCAGATTTGAATTATACTTTTTTCCAATATTCATTTAAAAGAATATTTTTAAAACTTAATATTTACCTTATTGTTTTGTGGTTCATGCTTGTAGTGTGTCTACCATACTTTCTTCTTCTCAAAATTTTGTTTAAATCACATAATTTAAATAATGCAGAATAGCAACAGCTAACCTTTATCCAATATCTACTATATGCCAGGGAATATTTTAAGTATTTAATTGAGTTTTAAATTACTTAGCCAAGTATGCTTGTTACTTCCGTGAGATAGATATTACTAGTATCCTGTTTTGTTAAATTTTCTATCATGTACAAATGAGAACACTAAGGTATATGAAAATCAAATAACTTTTTTGAGGTCATGGAGGAATAAATGTCAGCTTCTGAGCTTAAATTTAAAGCTACAATCTTAACCACCATGATATAGTGTCATTCTAAGAAAAGGAAGTAGAACCATAATCATACTGACAATTAAGTGGGGGACTAGCAGTTGATTAGAAATTCTGATAAGAAGACAAAAATTGAATACAATTTTAGTATCAGAAAAACAAAATGAAGGAAACAGTGGCTGAGGAAACACACAGGGGACAACAGTGGCACAGATGGAAGCTATGTCTCCAAGAAGTTCCTAGTTTCACATTTCTTGAAAGTTATAAATTCCATTGTGTTAGTGAGGCCCTATTGTATTTCCCTCAAATTATTTTCACAGAAAAAAAGAATGACTGTCAGAATTAATATTTAATCCCAGACTAATACCAAATCATAAGATTTTAAAGAAATTTAATGATTTACCTCTGTCAGATCCCAGCACCTCACTTTCCTGTTCCTGGTGTCAGTTCTCAGGTCCCATGTCTGATACCAGATCCTCCAAGAGATGTTGGCCGGAAGGCCTCTGATCTTGTGGTGAAGAAGGACTTATGTGGAGGATTTGCATGCTTTATTACAAGTAGCAGGCTAACAACCACTCGGCCAGGCAGTTTAGAGTGCCAGCATCCTTATACCTGGTTGGCCCACCCTTTCCACAGATGCACTTAGGTTAAACACCACAGAGAGTCAGGGCATCTGTGCACCCACTATTCTGCTTCTACACAGCTGGGTGCTGGAGGGTGTCATGTGTTGCCACACACAGTTTGTCCACTCTCCCACAACAGCAGTATATGCTGAGCTTACAGCAAGGGCAATCTTATATACATATTAGAGGAAAGGAGGCTCTATACACATTAGAACAAAGAGGTTGTATGCCCAAAGATGACATCATTCTGCTCAGAGTTGCTAAATTGGTTACCCTTGGGGCTTAGTGTTCCAGAGGCTCTGGGATTAGATCAACTCCAAGGCTATTTCTCCAGCTGACCCAGGGGAAGGTCCAACCAAACATAGAGGAATTCCTCTAGTCTGATAATCTATGAATGGTAAGGACTTTAGGTTTGGACATTCACACATGAGAATAAATTTGTCTTTATTTTTGGCCAACCTAATTCTTTCCAATGATAACCTGTAAATAAACTACACACATCATGCAGTCAGTATATTTGAAAACTCCCATATGACATCTCTGGCCAACATGCACAGAAGCTCCTATATAATGTTGCCAACCAGGGAACACATCTTTATAGTATATCCAAGTGATGGGCCATATGATATGTTCAATGAGTATCTGAGGTACACAGAACCCTGCAATATAACAAGCTCAAACAATGTATAGAGAACCCTACTACATGACATACTCAACTAACGTACAGAGAAAACTCTAAATGACATACCCAGAAGATGTACATAGCACCTCTCATGTAACATGCTTAATCAGTAGACATGAAAATTGAGATGTGTCCCTGAGATCTTAAAAATATGGTTGGAGCACATACCTAGGTTGTGCATTTGGGAGGAAACTGATTGATGATTCTCACATTAGTGTTTCTCTCTCTCCCCTCCCTCTCTCTCTTTCTCTCCAAAATCAGTAAACACAACCTGTGGAAGAAAGGAAAAGCACCAGGGTAGCAAATACCCTGAGTCCATTCTCCTTCACTTTTGATACATTGTAGGTTTCTCCCATTGGCTAGCTGACCAGAAGCCAGAGGTCAAGGAGCTCTTTGATGCATTCCATGTAGAACAAGAGGTAAAAGGGTGGAAATACATCTATAGGGAGAGGTGAAGATATCCAACACATTTATATTAACATTTGTGTAATGTCATTATAATGTGCCATTATAATACTTGTACAGAAAAGTAGTTTTACAAGAAGATATTCCATTTATCGTAGTCAACTACTGGTGGAGTTTTACACTGGCTATCTCTTAATTATCTGGCAATTTGAAGATTTGAGTGAAAGCACTTTTTTTTTTTTTTTTTAAGATATTCAGGAAACACTTATGGAGGAATGAAGAAATGATGTCCTTGGAAGGTAAGGCAGACCTAAGGCTATGTTACTTTGAGCCCAAAACAAGCTTAATCCAGTGGGGGAAACTCTGGGAAATGTGTAAAGTATGTGTGTTAGAATCAGTGCAAGGGTGATGGAGATAGAATACTTAGCTTCCCGAGAGCCACTGGTTGTGCTCTATCCCTGAAGAAAAGGAGCCTTTCTAAGATGCAGAAAAAAAAAAGTCTCCAGGCTTCAAGATGTAGGCCCTGGTCATGGGACATTGGCCAGATCACAGGAATCCAAAGGATACAGGTAGGGCATTGCTGGTAGCTGCAGCTTCTGGCAAATGTGCCACATGTACATAGTCACCAGTTGCAGAGTTAAACGTGTACTGCCTGGGATTTAAAACCTGTATTTGAGGATATAAGTGTAGGAGAGATTTTTAAAAATCCCATCTGATTGTACTGACAACAAGCATCATTAAGTCTGTTATTATATTAGATAATTAAGGAGGGAAAACATTGTAATTATTTAGGTCACATTTCTTTTTAATCGTTTTGACAATCTGCAATTTTAAGATAAACACATTCAAATGCATCATTTGCCATTATTTTGACACATTGGAGTTAAGCAACCTGCTCACCAGTGTGGCTGTGTGAACCTGGCTCCATGAAAAACTCAGAACCAAAGTTTTCTCCTTCTTAGATGTTTTTAAAGAAGCAATTTAGAGGCAGGTGAAAGGCAACCATACATTGATGTTTCTCTCCTTTTCTTCCTCTCTCCCTGCCCTTCTCTCTAAAAATAATAAATAAAAATCTTAAAAGAAAGAAGCAATTTTAAAAGGCAACTATGCTATGCACAGACCACAAAAAGAATGTTTTGCAATCTCTATATATAAATCTGAATTGATAAAAATGTGTCCTTCATTAGGAAATGCATGGCTTTGCATTTATGTTTGTTTGTTTTGAATGCACGTCCATGAAAGCCTGTCCATATGGAACTGTACAGTTGAGTGTAGTAGGACTTCTCCATGCTCAGCACAATCCTGGATGGGGCTCAGCAGCTTCCTTATCACTCATGTTCTCACTTCCATGCAGACAAATGTGTGACACAAAATACAGGAAAGAATTTGCCCAATTTTTTTTTATAGAATAAAAATTTGAGTCCAAGCCCAACAACAATTATAAAACCACAATAGCAGAATAATCCATCTGTGTCTATAGCTGAATAATCCATCAGAATATAAAATATATAGCAATAAACAATTAATGAACCAAACCATAATACTTTACTGAAATCATAACACTTCACTGAGAGATATAAAATAAGATTTGTGTAAATAGACAATTTTGTATTTTTATAGGATTACTCACTATAGAGCTATTAGTCCTTCTTAAGTGACATATATTTTGTTATAAACAGTAGCATAATTTAAAGGAATTTACCCCCAAGTCACTGTAAGAATAGTTGTATTTATAAATGCATGAGAATTGTCAGAAAATATTTTTTAAAAGAATCAAACTGGGTAGAGACTAGCTTTATAAGATATCAAAATATGCTATAAAATCATAGTAAATATAGCTTTGCTATTAGTGCTCAAGTAAATAAGTGGATTGGTGAATCTGAATTGCAAATAAAAATATAGGAAAACCATTCATATCTATATAAAGTAGATGGCATTTAAAATTAGCAGTTAAGCCCTGGCTGGTGACGCAGTGAATAAGGCCCCAGCCTGCAAACCCAAGGATCACTGGTTCCATTCCCCAGTCAGGGCACATAACCAGGTTGCAAGCCAGGTCTCCAGCCAGGTCTCCAGCCAGGTCCTTAGCTGGAGGCAGGTGAAAGGCAACAGTACATTGATGTTTCTCTCCCTCTCTGCCTCTCTCCCTTCCCTTCTCTCTAAAAATAATAAATAAAATCTTTTTAAAAATTAAAAATTAAGTTACATTAAATTAAATTAGTGGTTAAAATAAATGATTTAATAAATGGTGACAAAATTGTTGGCACGGCATTTTGGGGGGATAATCACAATTAGATTCTAATTTTACTACTTCTAAATATATTTGGAATTAATATATAATAAAAACAAATATAAAAATATATTCAAATATATTTAAATGAATAATGAAAGATACTTAGCTTTCAACCTATAAAGAAAAAGATTAATAATAGGTTCTCCAACATGGGAACAGATATCATGTACAAAGTAAAACAAGACATACCACAATCCTGGAAAAAAAATATTTGCTTCATATTTGATAATCAGAGAATTTATATTTTATTCTAATAGTTGTAATAATTTCTCTCCTAACTCCTTCTACATGTTTGGAGCAGACTTCTCTCACCAGTATGGCATGGAGCTCTGGTGTGTCATGATGGAACTACTGGTGGCCTGATATATTGATGACCTAAGGCATTGGGCTGGATCTTGAATAGCTGGCTCTAAGGGGTCTCAGATGTTACCCAATTATGCCATGAATATGATGATTTCTATGTATGGAAAGATGTGAAAAAGATTAGGGAACAATTTAGGATTAGAGAAAATTATTTGCTCATATCCTAGGGAGGATAGCTTTAAGAAACATATTTCAAATTGAAAAATATACAAAAAAGTGGAAAGACATCATGAATTGGAAGAATTAATATTGTTAAAATATCCATTTTACCCAAAGTGATCTATAGATTCAATGTAATCCTTATCAAAACTCCAATGGTATTCTTCACATAAACAGAAAAAAATGCTAACATTAATATGAAAAAAAAAAAAAAAAAAACATGAATAGCCAAAGCAATCTTTAGCAAAAAGAATAAAGATGGAAGTATAACATGACCTGAATTCAAAATATACTATAAAGCTATAGTAATCAAAAATGCATGATACAAAAAGCAGACATATATACCAATGCAACAGAACAGAGAGCCCAGAAATAAATCTGTGCATTTATGGTAAATTGATCTTTGACAGATGTGCTTAAAATACATAATGGGAAGAGGACAGTCTCTGGAAAGACTGGTTATCTACAGGCAGAAGAATAAACTTAGATGCTTATCTCACTCCATGAAAATCAATTCAAATGGATTAAATACTTAAATGAAGACCTGAAATCATAAAACTCCTAGAAGAACACATAGATAAAGAGATCCTTGACATTTATCTTGGCAGTAATTTTTAAAATGTGATCTCAAGAGCACAGGCAACAAAAACAAAAATGGGCAAATGGAGTTTCACCAAACTAAAAAGCTTCTGCAAAGCAAACAATCAACAGGTTAAAGAGACAACCTATGGAATGGAAGAAAATATTTACAAATTATGTGTCTGGTAAGAGGTTAATATATACAATTTATAAAGAGCTCAACTCCATAAGGAAAGCAAATGGCCTTAATTAAAAAAAAAAAAGAAAAAGAAAAACACTTGAATACAAAATAGGGATTTCTCAACAGAAAATATACAAATATTCAATACATAAAAGATGTTTAACGTTGCTAATGATCAGGGAAATGCAAATCAAAGTCACAATGTGGTATCACTTCATACTTGTTAGGTTGGTTATTATAAAAAAGACAAAGGATAATAGGTGTTGGCAAGGATGTGGAGAAAGGAAACCTTTGTACTTTCTTGGTAGGAATTCAAATTAATACAGCCATTATGGAAAACAGTATGGGGATCCCTCAATAATTTAAAAAGATAGACTCCCAGGTGATCCAGAAATTCCACTTTTGTGTATATGTCCAAAGGAAACCAAACTATTATCTTGAAATAATATCTACACTCTCACATTCCTTTTAGCATTATTCACAATGACTAATATATTGAATAAAAAGTACCCTTTGATGAGTGAATGAGTTAAAAATATATTTATTAATTCAGACTACTACCTGTTCACAAATAAAAGTCTCTTGGAAACAGCTATATTCACTTATTTCTGTTTCATTTTCAGCTGCTTTTGAGCTACTGTGACAGAATTAAGTTGTTGAGGCAGAGCTTATATAAATGGCAAAACCTAAACTATTTACAAAAAGTGTTTGCCAACCTTTTATATAAACCAAAATGTTGTGTCTGTGGTGATTGTATTTTAGAAGATGAACATAGATATATTTTTTGTTTATACATAAGACAAATATGCAGATGATTCTTTGGTTAATTACCTTTAAATGTAAGTTTCATATGGTTAAAATGGAAAAGACTGAGCTAAAATTTAATTTTAATAAAACAAAAAATTTCCTACTTGGCTTTGTGCATATACTAATGGACATGGAAATGTATCTTGAAGTTGTACAACTAAATGTGTCATGTAGACATGGACAACAACAAAAACTGTCATTTCAGCTGTGCATATTTAATACAAGTAATCTTTGCAAATAATTCATGGGAATGTAGAGGCCTTGAGGAGCAGAAAATGCATCATCTCAGGACTATTTACATATTTTTATTTTCAGATTATTCTACTTGGACTGTCCTAATGCTTGCAGTAAGCAGATGTCTCTGAAGTCAAGATGTGTTTGTGGTTACTGTCTATAGAAGCTTTCTTTTTGAAGAGATTAGGATCTTACCCAGAAACCAAAAGATATGAGATGGCAACTTGAGAAGTTTTCCATGATTGCACTGCCTGGCAAGAAAAAAGGAGAGACCAGCCAAAGATAGCATCTGGTTGATTTGGACTAGATAATGCTTGTTAGTTACATCAATTGCTCTTTTTCCGAATCTTTTCTAAGTGGTCTTACAGTCTTTTCTTAAATCGCTAAAGGAGGCTCTCCAATGGGAAGGAAGATGTACTGAAAGACTAATATTCTACATGATTATTATTTTTCTTTTATGAATAAAGGTAGTCAGACTCTGACAATTCCACATGAATTTTGACATAGTTAATTAATTTTTCACAGGGTACTGAGTTTCCAGAATTGAGGAGAGGAGGATCAATTCCTGGATCCAGAGTTGACTGCAAAGTTAAGTCTTCTGATCATTAAAACACAGTCAGCTCAGAGTGGTGATAATGTGTTGTCATTCCAAGATGTAAAATTAAGGTCACTTTATCAGAGTTAAACTGACTAGTTCAATGCCTAATGAATGGAAGTTTCCAGCACCCACCAGAAACCGCTAGCAAACAAACCTGCTTACTAGAAATAGTGATTTTATGGTGTCATGACTTACATATGTCTTTTATCCATTTATTCTATTGTGTGGTATAAGTTGGTAGTCTAGTTTCATTATTTTGTAAGTACTTGTCCAATTTTCCAAACACCATTTATTGAAGAGTCTTTACTCCATTGTATGCTCATGCCCCCTTTGTCAAATATTAGTTGACCATAGAGATCTGGGTTTATTTCTGGGCTTTCTACTCTATTCCATTGATCTATGTGTCTGTTCTTATGTCACTACCAGATTGTTTTGATTACAGTTGCCTTGTAGTATAGTTTTGTATCAGGTATTGTGATCCCTCCTACCTTGTTCTTCTTTCTCAAGATTGCTTAAGATATTCAGGGTCTTTTTTGGTTCCATATAAATTTTGAAAACTACTAGATCTGTAAAATGCACCATTGGTATTTTAATAGAAATTGTGTTGAATCTCTAGGTTGCTTTGGGTAGTAAGGACATTTTACTGGTGTTAATTCTTCCCATCCATGAACATAGTATATGCTAGCAAAGCACTTGATCACAGAGCTGTCCGTGTTCCATTGGTAATGAAGGCCTGGCAAACATCTGTTTTCCTCTCTCCAGGTGAATTGCCTTCCTACCTTTTACAGTCCCAAACCACAGCCTTCCTTTCCCCTGAGCTCAAGAGGGCATATGACCCTTAATATGCCAGGTTTGATTTGTCCTCCTGTCCTTGTTCTTATGGAACCCTCATATATAGATACGTAACAAAAGTTGGTTCCTTTCTCATGTTACTCTTATGGCATTTTAATTATTTGACAAGCCAGACAAACTAAGTTGGCCAAGGGGGAACATTTTTTCATGTTTTAAGTCTTACAGTCTATGAACATTTTTAGGTGATTTTTAGAAAATCAGTTTAAATTAGAGAGGAAAAGACCAATGTGATACAAGAAAGAGTTAGATAAAAGGCAAGGAAGGTTTTATGTTAAATACATTTAGTAATAAAACCCCACTAAACTAGGAGTTCCTCCAATGTGTACCAAGGCACTCAAGGTCTCACAGGAAATCTCATAGGTAATACAGGGTGAAGCACAAGAATACTTGCCTTATGTCAAACAGCATAGGTACTAGTAGACTGAAATAATTATCAATCTTAATATTAGATTCTGCTATATTCCTTCCAATGGCATCATGCCTTTGTGGAGTTGTTAGTTGTTGTTAGTTTTTTATTTTATTTTTTTGAATACTGCAATAAAAAGCAAGCACTGTGAGAAAATCAGCCTAGAATAGGAAACCAAGGTGGGAGTGTCCAATGTAATTCCAGGATGTGAGAAACTGTGCAGTGTCCATTAGGTACAGACTTTCTATCAGTAGATAATCATGGTTATAATATATAAAAATTAAAACTATTTTTCATTTAATTTATGTCAATTTTCTTTCAATTTGTGTGTAGTATTTTTTTTTTAAACAGCTATTAAGTTTTTAAGACGTTAGTGTGTGTGAAGCTGTTTGAAGCTAACTTCTTCATACAGTTTGAAGAACTGTAGGTTTACTTTTGTCCAGTGTTCCTAGGAAGCGATTGTTAAGGTACTAAGAACTGTGAAACAAGAAACATTGAGAATATCTGCACCACACTATCAACCATGTTTATGTTATCGTAATTATTATTTATATGAACTTGTCTGGCTTTAGTTTCTTCCGTAGGGTTCTAGCAGGCTGATTGTGTACAATGGCATGCCTTTGGAGCATGGCACCTTTGCTAGTATCATTTAGGGGTCCTCACAGTGCAGCTGCCTCCAGGAATACTATATATGGTAGCAGATTCTATTTCAGAAGAAACATACCAGCATATTTTCAATAAATACCTTTTTGATAGATATTTATTTATTAAATAATTTAAAATGGAATGTAAGCTATATGGAAAAAGAAAATCTGAAATGTGTGTAGTCAGTTTTCTTTACAATAATGAGTCTTTCTACTATTTTCTTCCTGTCACTCTATTCATTTGAAAGGGACATTGTTCTGTCTCCATGTTTGCCCTTTCCTTTACTTTGTTCATTCCCTTGGGATCAAGATGTGCTGCTTGTGGCTAAGGTCAGCTTAGGTGCCAAAAAGGTTTATTTACTGTCATAGAATGCAGAATTGGACAGGTTCCCCTCTTTAGTTTACTTCTTTTTTTTTTTTCTTTTCCTGAGAGAAAAACCTAACAAAGTTGAGTGGCTTGCTTATGGCCACTTGGATTCCTACTTTTGGAGTTAGGACAAATATAGTGCTGATTTCCTTCCAGTCTAATACTCAGTAACACAGTCATTGGCTTCTCAGCGGAATTTACACCCATCTCAACCTTTTAAAAATTCTTGCAGTTGATCAGCCATAATTCCTTTCCTTCAATTTGAAGCAGCTTATTGCTTTATGTTTGAGGGGAAGCCACTATTTCATCCTGAAGGTGGTTCTTTGGTAACGACAGGCTAACTAACTTTTATCTTTGGGTTTAAGAAGTGCTTGGGAAAGAGGGGTGCTGTACTCTATAAATATAAATGGTTATATTCTGCTGAAACAACCTACAGCATATCACATCTGATACTTGCCGTGACTTTGCATATAGATAGTATGAATTAGAAAATGCACTTTTTTTGAACTCTACAGCTGTTCATAAAATTGTCACAGAAATTTGCATTTAAAATATACATATAGGAAATTTCCACACATTTATGGAGCTCTCTAGAATTCTTAAGAGGTAGAATTTAATACCTGCTGGCAAATACTTCCCAGCTATATAATAGGAAAAGAATGAAATACTGACATATGCAAGCCTTGTTTAATTTGGGCCTTATGTGCTTTAATAATAGAGTGGACAGGATTTTGAATATTAGATGGATAATATTTCCATTTAAAAATGGGATAAAATTGTACTTTTAATGACACTGTTGTAAAGTTATATTGTATCACTAGATCAAGCCTATTTTAATAATGCCAAACTAAAAAATATATAGTAATCAAAATTTAAATAAATTGTTAGCATTTATTCAAATAGAATTTAAACACCATAAAAATAGAATGGTTCAAAAAGTATTTACATTTAAATTAGCTTTTGTAGGCAGTGAATTTTTGCACAAGTAAAACTTATGAAAATGACTGCATTATTGTAAACTTGGTTTAATTCTAAATGGTCAATTTTTGCTAATAAATGTATTTTTATACTACTAAAGTAGTGCATAATTATTGGTAGAGTTTAGAAAATACTAAAAGAAAGGCCCTGGCTGGTGGTACAGTGGATAAGGCGCCAACCTGCGAACCCAAAGAATCGCTGGTTTGATTCCCCAGCCAGAGCACATAACCAAGTTGTAAGCCAGGTTGCAAGCCAGGTCCCCAGCCAGGTCCATAGCTGGAGGCAAGTGAAAGGCAGTCATACATTGATATCTCTCTCCCTTTCTACCTCTCTCCCTTACCCTCTCTCTAAAAATAATAAAAAATAAGATCTTTTAGGGAAGAAACGAGACTATGGCGTGAACATGGGTAAGCAAAGAAAACAAGGAAATACATGACCATGAAGCGAATACTTAGTCTTAGAGATCAGAGACTTAAAGAAAATGATAGATTAAAACCTAAAAAGAAAGAAAAGAAAGATCCAAGCACCCTCAATGAAAGAGAAGTCCCCCAATATGCTTCCTGCTTATTCTTTCAATATAACACACAACTGGGCCCACCTTACCACATCTTGGTTGATACCAACTGTATCAACTTTTCCATTAAGGTTAAGCTGGACTTGGAACAGTCCATAATGGACTGTCTCTATGCCAAGTGTATCCCTTGTATAACTGACTGTAATGGCTGAAATTGAGAAATTGGGGCAGATGTATAGAGTAGCTTTAAGGATCGCCAAGGATCCAAGATTTGAATGATTTGAATGATTACAGTGCACACACAAAGGAACCTATGCAGATGACTGTTTAGTACAGAAAGTAACTCAGCACAAATGTTATATTGTGGCCACAGTTGACCGGGATCTTAAAGGAAGAATCAGGAAGATACCTGGAGTTCCCATCATGTACATTTCTAACCATAGGTACAACATTGAGCAGGTGCCAGATGATTATGGAGCACCCCAGTTCTAAACTTAAAAGATAAAGTTTCTCTGCTTTGCTTCCATTAACTTTCTCTGTTGCCAGTTTATTAGACATTTTACACACTGAGTTATCACTGCCCCACTCACTCATTTGCTCTATTCTTGATGTTGTTTTGAAAATGATATTTTGTATCATTTTCATATTTGTTACATCTTTTTATAAATCAGATGACTGCTCAGAAAAAAGAAAGATCTTTTTAAAAAATAGAAAAAAAAAAAAAGAAGAAAATACCCCCCCAAATACCCTAACGTGATAAATTAATGCTTTTGAAATTCCACCACCTGGAGATAACTTGCATTAACATTTTGTGTATCTTTTTCAGATAAGGGTTTCAGTGAGAACATAAACTCCCACTACTTCATTGTTAAAGATTATGGTGTATTATATCAAATCAGTGAGCTATGGTTAATTTTATCCCTCTTTTTGTGTATTCAGGACATTTCCAATTTTTTGGATAGAATTAACACTTTGATAAACATTTCTATACTTTCTCATTATTTGATTAGGATAAATTCCCAGAAGAGGATTTTCTAGATTAAAATGTTTGTACATGACTAAGTCTTTGAATAAATATTTTTGATTAACTTCAAAAAAAGGCTATATCAAATCAAATGTACCAAACATACTCTCTTCCTCTAAGTCTACATGACCTAAATCCCTACTTACATCTTTGCCAACATGACAGGAAAAATGAAATAGAATCATAGTATTTACTTCACATTTTAAATTACTTATGAAGCTTTCCATTTTTATTTGTTATTAAAATATTGTAAAGATTCAATACACCTAGAGATTACTATGACAATATTCATGAGATGAGAATATACATATGTTAGTGATTTTTTTTATTTTGGTCATAGTTGTACAGTTATATCTCTGTGTGTATGTGTGTGTGTATGAAATAATTTCTTATATATAACATTGAATTTTCCCTCCTAAATCCCATTTCTCTACTTTCATCACCAATAGCAACCATTTATCATACATTTGGTTTATGTCATTGGGTTCCATGTTTTTAGTTCCAGGTGTTTGGGGTTTCCCCCATGTTAATTTTAAATAATGAACACATATCTGATTTTCACTAGTTAATTTTTTCTTTTCTGTTTTGTACTAATATTTTTTGCATTCATTCTTATTTTTTATTAAGTTGGAGTTCATGCTTGGGAAATTCTTTGAGAAAGGAAGAGCTAAGTTAGAAAATGGAGTTCAGGCTCCAGGCTAAATTAAAAGATGACTTGCAAAGTCCAGGGTCATTTTCACTGTGGTTCACTCTGACACAGCAAACAGGCAGTGAAAAGAACAAAAATGTAAGAATCTAAGCTGAGGGGTGTAGCACCCCATTTTCTTCTTTGCATCTCATATAGGCCTTTCCCAGATTCGGTGGTCTTGACAACCCATGCAGAATGAATAGAAGTGTGGGTCCCTTGCTCTTTTATTATTGAAAAGCATCAGCACTCAACAACATTATTACTATTTTGGGACACACAATATCCATTCTATTTATAAGAATTTGACTTAGCTGTTGTATACCTTTATGTCTTGGACTTTTTATCAGGCATCTGGGATCATAAGAAGGACAGGACAGGAGTAAAAACCTAGGGAAAGAATGTTGGAAAGCTGCAAGTATTTACAGCATTTTGTTTAAGTGAAGATGTTTTGGAAGGAGATTGGAAGGAAGAGAAAAAGGAGAAAAGAGGAGAAGAAGAAGAGGAGAGAGGGAGAAAAGAAGGGAAGACCATGCTTCTCTCTAGAGATAGATGATAGATGACATAGAAGGATAGATGATACATAGGTAGGTAGATAGATGATAAATGATAGGTTACAGGTAGAGACAGAGAGAGAATAATTTGTTTAAGGCATTAATTTGAGACATCTGTTACCAAAAATGAAATACAACTTTTCACTGAGAAAGCTGTATCACATAATAATCCCAAAACTCACAGAATATTCACATCACCAGAATGAATGCCTGCTTTTTTCTGGGCATCAAAACTTTTCCTTTGCTAGTCGTGCCAAAAGCAATGTCCCTTTGCCTGAATGTCTGCAGTGCAGCCCAGGTGTTTACTTGAATTAGTAATCAGGTGTTTCCTGTGGATACTTCCAGTCCCAGCCTAGCACATAATGTTCTGTGGTATGTTTGAGTGATGGCAGTTCCAAATGTACCTTTATTTAGACTCATTACTTGAACTATGTAAACAGGTAATGAATAATTCTAGTTTCAAAATCACTTTTGTGTATATTATTAAGTGTATTATTCTATTCAATATTCTCTTGCCACCCATATTAAGGCTGTGAAGTCTATGTAGTCTGATTTTGTAGACTGTGAAAGCTTTTTTATCATTTATTCATTAGCTTGTTATTTTGAAATTTGCCATACTACCTCTAGGTTAATATATTTTTTCTTCTACTTTTTTTTTTCATAACACTAAGTGGCTGTTTCCATGGGAAATATGTTGCATTTTTTTAACCTCTGAGTAATTTTCCTTCATTATATTTTCTCTGTATTTCCTGCCTCTCATACTCTCTGTTGGAACTTCTGAAGCTATCCTCAATGTCCCTTAGGTTTTATTTTTTCTCATATCTTTTTCCTATTTCACATCATGCATAGAGAATATCTTAGCCCCAACTTTCAATTCACTAATTTGTTTTCAAATGTACATATTCAACTATTTATTCCAACATTTGCATTTATTTCAGTAATGCTTCAACAATTGTACATTTTCATTGCCAAAATCTCTAATTTGTACTTTCTAAACTAATTTTTTTTCTTGTATGGTGGATACATTGTTCTCTCTTATAATTCTGGGTATTTTTAGAGGCATAGAAACAAGGAGCAGACTGACACTGACCAGAGGGGAGGGGGAGAAGGGAGAAAAGATAGGGAAGGGTCTAGCCAAGGAACTACCACAAATGACCCATGGATATGGACAACAGGGTGGGGATTGACTGTGGAAGCAGGGGTGCGGGTGGGGCAGTGGAGAGCTATGGGGGAAATTTTGGGACAACTGTAATAGAACAACAATAAAAAAGAAATTAAAAAAATTAAAAAATGAAAGTTATGCTAACATTCAAGTCTTCCTTTGTCTGCTTATTTAACGTATATGTTTCCTCAGCTTTCTTATTATTGATTTTTATTCTAGGTGCCATTCTTGCTTGATGACTTGTCTGAAATTTTTGGTATTTCTCTGTTGTACATCCATCTTACATTTAGGGTTCCCAGTTACCTTGTGATTCTGTTATTTGATTACAGCAGTCTGCCTCTGGTAAGAAGGGAAAGGATATCTTCCTCACAGGTGTGGTTGGGGGCTTCCCAGCTCTGCTACTTTTCTATTGCTGTGTAACAAATCATCGAAAAATAAGTGACCCAAAACATAACCCATTTATTGTCTCATATCTGTAGGTTAGAAATCAAGTCTTCTGCTCAGGGTTTCACAAGTCTGAAATCAAACTCATTTGGGCTGGGCTCTTAACCTGTTGTCTCAGGGGAGAGAAGGATTCAATTCAAACTCATTCAGGTTGTGGCAGAATTCAGTTTCCTTGCTGGCTGTCAGTCTGCAGCCTTGAAGCTGTTTGAATGCCTTCTCTCAGGTCCCCTTCCATCTTCAAACCAAAAAAAGTATGTGAGCCTTTCTTGCTCTTAGTATCTGTTTAGCTTGCCTTTAGCCCAACAGCTAGGTAATGGTCTCTTTTTTTTCTTTGTTGTTGTTTTTTGTTTGTTTTGTTTTGTTTTTAATGCTGGTATAATTATACTGGGTCCCTCTGTGTCATCTGTGATAATATCCCTATTTTAAGTTAAGTTCTGCTTGCCACATAGCATGGTCATGGAGTTTACTAACAAATTCAGGTGAGTAGCCTGTGGAACACTGATGGGGAATTTTGGCAACAAAGATGCAGTCTTCTCTCTCATTTTTATCACTGTTACCTGAGACAAGATGCCTCTGCTTACTGCTTTTTGGAGCAACGCAGGTAATGGGAGATGGATTCTTATTCAGTTGTATTAATATAGCCAAATTAAGGATTAGATTTTAAATTGCTTTAAGAATGATCCCTGGTTTCCATTCCATCTGAGCTTGGAGAACTCAAGAGGACTCCCTCACCCTTTGTAGTTGTCCATTTTCATGAAAGTTTTGGACTTTAGTTTTTCATCTTTCAACTTATCTCATATGCTTTCTTTCTGTAAGGGAGTCATCATAATTTTTGACCCACTGAGGAAATTCCCACCCCTAGAAATCATCCACATCTCTTTTCAAGCCTTCCTATGACAAGTGATTATTTCTCAATTATGGATTTATTTGGCTTTTCACAAGAGTCAATTATCCCTCCTCCTTGGAATATTCTTGCCTCTCAGCTTTTATGTTTCTGGTCATCTTTCTCAATCTCCCTTGCAGAATTTTAAACATTGGAGCTGTTCAGTCTCCATTCTGAATTATCTTCTTGCATTATTTTTACTCTCTTTAGTCATTCATTTCCATGGATTTAAATATCAAATACATCTTGATGACTTAAACATTAAGTCAGTGTATCATACCTCACCCTTGTGTTCGAACTTGTGCTTTGGTTCTCTAATTTGTCAGATATCACAAAATTAATATGTGCAAAAGTAAATTCTTGATTCTTTAATTTCAACATGTTTCTGTCTCAGTAATTCCCATTTTATTAGTGGCATCACCACCTATGTCACTGCTCAAAAAGATGATGTGAATTTGTTTTTCCCCCCTTACTTTGTACAGTTAAAATGTCACCAGCTTGCATTCATTTCACATTAAACTATAAACTGCCTATTATGTCTCTCACCTAGACTAGTAAGTCTCACCTAGTACCCTTACCTTTATTCTTGCTCTTGTCCATTTCCCATGGGTATCTGACATGATACTAAAATACCTACTGTATAAACTCAACCACCTGCTCAAACTTCTAATGGCTTCATATTGCACCAGAATTAAAATTTTAACTTCTTCCCAAGGCCTCATAAGAAATTTGTGATCTGATTCTCATTTAACTCTCTAATCTCACCTTCTCATTCTCTACTGTACTCTAGCCACATGGTCTCTTCTAGCTTCCTTATGGCTGTTTTTATTCCTGGATGAATTGTTCCTTGGTTCTTCTCCTGTGTGATTCATATTTGCCTTTCAAGTCTAGCCTACATGTTATTTCCCCAGGGAGACCAATTCTATCTGCCTGTCTCATACTATCTCTCATGTTCTGTTCCTGTTCATTTCCTTATTTGCCCTGACTTTTTCCTTTTTATTAATTACTTAGTTAGTATATGTCTCAAACACTAAGCTCTAAACTCCACAGGATGGAGCCATTACTGACTTGCTCATCATCAATGCCTAACACAGTACTTCTGTAGAGTGTGTTTTTGGGACATATTTCCTCAATATCTAGGTAGATGATCTGATGATTGAGAAATACATGATGAAGATACCTATTAAAATCGTATTGTTGCTAGTTGTCATTGACATTTCCATCCATTTTTATTTATGCCAAAAATATGTAATTTCATGCATGAATTTACTCTTTTGCACTGTTCCTTTTGCTAATATATTGATGATACTTTCCCAAATATGCCTTTTTGAGCTCAATATTTTATTTGAAATTAATGATTTCACTTATTCTTTCATTTAGCATTTCTTTGGAAATCTTTGCCTCTTGATTTTGATGATATTAAATCAATAATATCTGACTTAATTTCATATTTCCCCCAACTTGTAGTTATTGACATTTTAAAAAGGAGCTTCATTTGTTTGCTTTTGGCATTGTTAACACTATGCTGGGTTCCTTGTGGCATCCTTATCTTTGCTTTTTTTTTTTTTTTTAATCATTTAGAAGTGGGCTCTGGTGGGTGCTGAAGAAATCCTGTGGATTTTTTTCTTCACTTTTCATTACAAAATTGACACCCTGTTTAAGAGTGAGGAGTAATGGTAGGTTTGGTATGGTTAGGGGAAAGCATTTGGAGTTTCCATTTAGGAAAAGGTTGGTAAAGAGCAACACATAAGAGCAGAAACTGTGTCTCTTTTAGATTCTCATGTGTCTCCAGTATTCAAATCAGTCTCTGCCATAGAGCAGGCCCCAGTGGGTCACTGGGGACTGAATGAATGGATAGAATCAATCAATTTGTCTTTTCCTGTCCCTGGCAGTGTGGCCTAAAGAATCTCAGCCCTAAGCACTGGGGGCCAATATCCTTGTTTTTGTCTCAGACTGTGGTCAGCTTTCCCATGGTAAGTTTCATAAGGGAGACAAATGCATGAGAAAAAACAAAGCAAATTCATATTATATTAAGTAGAACTTTTGCTCTGAATTCAATGCCTTTCTCTAATACACTCTGTGCAACTAAGTGGCTCTCTCTGCTCCCTTATCTCTTTCCCCAAACCTGGAAAATGCACTAAATCACATCTCAGGCTTTCTCACTTAGATGATATATGGTATTGGGTAAATACATATCCATCAAAGTTAAATAAAACTTCCAAGGCCCTTGGTTTCTTTCCTTATAATTTTATGTCAACCTGAGCTGGCCCCTGTTTGTAGCAAGAACATTTACATTCTACTTTAAATATTTTTTTTTTTTTTTTTTTTAAATTCCCATCCCTACATATTTTTCATCACTTTTTCATTTGCTAAGCAGTGTCTGCTGTGTCTGGAAGATGAGAAATGGAGAGAAGAAAAGGAGGAGAGAGAACAAATGTCATTCTTCAAGCTGCCACCTTTCCTGGGAGGTGTTGCTGAGTATATTCTATGCTGACATTAACTTGATGCTCTCCTTATCTATCTTCCTAAAAGTATTGATTCAGAGTCTCATGAACCAAACTGGGCTTGGTGGTGAGACAGACTCTGTTAGAAATATTCGATGAGAAAGTAACACAACATTACTCAACCTATACTCTTATGGCTATTCTTTCAAACCTTTTTTTTTTTTTTTTTTTTTTTTTAAATTAAGCAATAATTGCATTTCATCAGGTAAAACAAATTTGTAACATCTGTATGAATGCAAAATAAGTTATCTACAGCAAGTGATAAGAACACTGGGCAAAAAAATGTATATATTTGGGAACAAAAACCAAACCATAATTATAAAGGACTTTACCAAGAACTGCTATATGCCTCCATTCACTTGCTGAAAGTCTACAAGATCATTTAGCTCTTTGTGTTCATGTCAAATGTCACATCGTAGCAACCTCATGCAAATTTTAGAAGAAGAAAGAAAGGAAGCAAATAAACAAACAAACACATAAAAATTCCTCCAAGTTCTTCTTCCCAAAAGATAGAAGGAAGAAGGAAGATTTCACTCCCAGGATTTTCTGGCCTCAATTTGAACATCTATCTCCTTGAGTCTTTCATTTGCATAAATGTAAAGAAGTAGCACCTTTGATTTTAAGTCTGTTTAACAAACCCCTACACAATTTACTTCTAAAATAAAATGACATGGCTGAGAAGATAAAAGTACAAACTGTTGAAAGCATATCAATTCTTGAAATCCAAAATCTGTTATAATGTAAAATACATTTGACTAAACATGCATATAAAATATACTTAACATCTTAGTTTTCTGATGTTGTCTAAAATACCTACAGGTGACCTAGAAATAATCAGACAAATGCATGAAGGGATTTTAGGATTATTTGTTTGAAGGACAGAAAGGTCCATAGTAACCTGAATAGGGACATTGACTGCTGCACTGTGAAAACAGCCAGGCTTCAGACATAAAAAGGTGCCTTTCTGAGGTTAGTGTGCAGATAACTCACCAAAAGAGATTTATCGAAAAAGTAATGAGCAAAGATCAATGCATTACCACTTAATTTATAAGCCAGTCCCTATAGACTCTGAGTGCATGAGAGGCCTAGCTTCATTCATAAGATTAAAATGCCCATGGTTACCGGAAAGAGGTTTAAAGCCATTTTTCATCCATTCATTTTTGTTTATCATGGAGAAAAAAGATTTAGATGTGCAATCGAGATTGAAAGGAAAAGCACTTCAGAAAAATTCAGTGACACGCGGACAGTTTGATGACGTGTTTTCTGCCACTGAAGCGATAGGATTAATGCTGCCTGGCACCGGTGACAAAATTTAATCACTCCCAGAGTGGGAGTGCCCTGGTGGTTTATCACCCGCATTGTGCTTTACAGGAAAAGGGCTTTGCTTCATGACAGCTGTGTAGTTAGTAGTCTGTCAACACGTTCTTCACATTAACTTTTCATTGTACGCTTCTCGCTTTTCGGTATGGCCACTTTCCTTTCTCCCCTTCTCCTCTACCACTGTTACATGACAGTGACAAGGTGACTGGTGATAAAACGGAATTATTTGAAATTATATTAATATGTTTTGATTCCCCTTTGGGGTCATTGTTAATCACACACTTATTTGCCTGGAAGGGAGATGATAGTCCCACTGTTCACCACTAGCCTCGCAGAGGCAGCTTTAGAATGGCCAGTAGTACAAGCTTTTGCTACTTACAGGATAGCACAGCTCTGTCTGCAGCAGTGCCAAAGTGTGCGTGGATTGTTGGGTGCAACCAGCGTTAATGGCCATGGTATCAGAGTCCTTTAGTGGATTGCCGAGCAACAAAGGCTAATGCATTGAGCTCCAGAGAGCCAAGTTTCTGCCTCAAGACCTGCAAGGGCATCAACAGCAGTCAGGCCAGACTTTGGCCGGATCCACCAGAAGAGAATCCCGTGAGGATCATTTGCAGGGAAGAGAGCAATGCAATAGCAAAATAGAAACACTCGAGGATGAATGGTCATGTTAATGTGTGCACTTAAACACATTTAAATTTTAAGGCTTTTAGGGCTAACATCAAGGAAGAGTCTGCATTTACAAGTGGATATTTACTGAGCGCATAATTTGGAATTCAAAACTGAATAAGGTGCAGCGCTTATCCTTGACCTTACTGTGTCACCAGGGAGATGGGACACATAAACAGATCAGTTCCATTTGAATGTATTCTGCAATAGATATAATGGAGACAAAAGCAAGGAATTAGATGACAAAGCCCTATGAACATTCATTTTTCTCATCATTAGAATAGGGATCACAGTAGCTCCAAACTATCACTATGATGATAAAATGGAGCAATAAATGCAAAGCACTGAATACAGTGCTTGAGAGCTGAGTTTTGTCATCTGTAAAATAATCTCACTTCATGAAGTTTGGATAAAGACTGAGTGGGGCAACATGTGTAAAGTACTTAGTGCATTGCTTAGCGCATGTACAGCACTTGAAATTGTTAGCTATTGATCTTGATACTGCCGTTGTGATTTTTATGGTGCTAATTCAGTGTGCGGCACCTTTGTGGGTGTCTTAAGAAGCTGTCAACACAGTCTTCCCAGAAAATATGAAACCTGAAGTGAGCCACAAAATATGAAAAGCTGTCTGACAAGTGAAAAAAATGGGTGAGAGGGCTTCATAATATATTCAACCCTTCTGTGAAACTTCACCTTGTAGGGCTGGCAAACTTGCTTATCTCTGAACTATAGAGCCACAGGGTAAGCTATCAGGGTGGGCCTTCAGAGTTGTTCCCACAGCTTGTTGCTGTGAGTACAGTATGTAATTGTGTGCATGCAACACACTTACAGTTAGGAAGCTAAAAAATTTTATACTATTAACTGAGAGCTATTAAAAATAATAATAAAAAAAAAAGCAAAAATGTGCTTTTAGTTAGGATTTTGGGTTGTCAAGTACAGAAATTCACTCAAGTTCAAATAAAGAGGTGTTTACTGTGATTAGGAATATACACTAATAATGAAAAATCCATAGCAAATTCAGAACTGAAGACAGTGTTTCTGAAAAGTGGTTTGTGTTTCATGCAGCTTAGCCAGAGATCAGTTGAAAATTAAATAAACTTTTCACATTCTAATTCTACCTGTTTTATATATTTTCCTGCAATTACTTCAAGATTTTGCCATGCTATGTCTTTTTAAATTAAATTTTTATTCTTAAAATTTTATTATTTTTATAATTTATACAATAATCCCCCAATAAGTCTAGTATCCATCTGACATCATACATAGTTAGTACAATATTATTGACTATATTCTCTATGCTGTACATTCCTATGACTTTTTATAACTGCTATACTATCTCTTGATATTCTTTCATCTGTGATGTTTTGTATTTTTTCCTTATTAAAAAATAAGAAAAATTTTGAGTATTTGTTGCTGCTTTTGTGATATATTGGAAGAGGATGAATTTGGGGACTGTAATCCATTTGCCAAATTTAAAACCTATATACCTAGGTCTTTTTAAACCTTCTGTAGTGCTCATTTTATTGACTATATTATATGTTAGTATATTTATGATTACATTGCAACCCCAGTGTAACTGAGGTACAGGCAACCATGACTAATTTTAGCTAATTTGATGTTGGAGTAGGAGCGATCAGCCTTCCTTCTTCAGTAGTTTAACTATGGAAGGGTAATGGCAACCATCTTCTCTTACTTAAAGGCAGTTCAAAAGATGATTTAGACTTTATCATTATTAACTGGTATGAGCAAAAGCTAATGCTGAATTAGTCCCTGTAACTCAGAAGATTTAATACCAACATCAATATCCATACTGTGGGACATGTTTTCATTTGTCCCAGAACTGGCAAACTTTAGCTGTATAATACTGGACTAGAAGGGGGAAAAAAGGTGTGTATGTTTGCATCAGTAGTACTATGTTTTTTTGAGGAAATGGAGAGACGATTATCTCTATGCTCTCAGAGTGAGTGGTCTTACAGTGGATTCTCTGAAGGTTCTTTTTGGTAAGATGCCTATTTTTTATGTAAGAAAAAATGGTAAGCCATTACATTTTTTAATTATTTTTATTTTATTAATTTATTTTTGCTATATTACAATTGTTTCAATATTTTAATATTTATTTTTTTAATTTGCTCATTAGTAAATCATCTTTTTAAAATTTGATTTTATTGCTGTTATATTACATTCATCTCATTTTTTCCCTTTCCCATCCTCCTTACCCCGACCCCCCCATAGTCAACCCCGCATGTTGTCCATGTCCATGGGTTATCCATGCTAGTTCCTTGACTAAACTGTTCCCCTTCTTTGCCTCCTCCCTGATCTCCTCTCCCCCTCCCCTCTGCACACTGAAAGTCTGTTCCTTGTATTTATGTCTCTGATTCTGTTTTGTTTGCTTGTTCATTAGTCTCCTGTATTAAGTGAGAACGTGTAGTATTTAATTTTTGCTGCCTGGCTCATTTCACTATGCATGATACTTTCTAGTTCCATCCATGGCAAATGGTAGTTCTCTTTCTTTCTGCTGCATAGAACTCCATTGGGTAAATGTACCAAAATTTTTTGATCCATTCATCCACCAAAGGGCAATCAGGTTGTTTCCAGCACTTGGCTATTGTAAATAGCGTTACTATGAACATAGGGGTACATAGGTTCTTCTGAGTTGGTGTTTCAGGATTCTTTGGGTATAATCCTAGCAGTGGAATCCTGGGTCATAGGCAGTTCTATTCTTAGTTTTTTGAGGAAATTCCATACTGTTTCCATAGTCACTACACCAGTCTGCTTTCCAACAGCAGTGCACCAGGGTCCCCTTTTCTCCATATGCTTACCAGCACTTGTTGTTTGTTGATTTGTTGATGATTGCCATTCTGATAGGTGTGAGGTGGTATCTCATTGTGGTTTTAATTTGCATCTCTCTGATGGATAGTGATGTTGAGCATTCTTTCATATGCCTGTGGGCCCTTTATATGTCTTCCTTGGAGAAATGTCTGTTCAGGTTCTTTGCCCCTTTTTTTTTTTTTTTAAGATTTTATTTCATTATTTTTAGAAATAGAGGAAGGGAGAGAGGCAGAGAGGGAGAGAGACATCAATGTATGGTTGCATTTCACTTGCCTCCAGCCACAGACCTGACGGGAGACCTGGTTTGCAACCTGGTTATGTGCCCTGGGCTGGGGAATTGAACCTGCGACCTTTGGGTTCGCAGGCCAGCACCTTATCCACTGTGCTACCAGCCAGGGCTCTCTTTGCCCATTTTTTAATTGGGTTGTTTGTCTCCGTGGTGTTGAGTCATTATTAGTTCTTTATATATGTATATTTTGGAAATCAAACCCTTGTTTGAGGTGTCATTGGCAAATAGGTTTTCCCATATGGTTGGTTCCCTTTTTATTTTGTTGATGTTTTTTGTTAGCTGAGAAGAAACTTTTCAGATTGATGTAGTTTCATCTGTTTATTTGTTCCTTTATTTCCCTTTCCTGGGGAGATATTTCAGTGAAAATTTTGCTGTGTGGGATATATGCAATTTTTTTTTTTTTTTTTTTTGCCTGCTTTTCTCTAGAGCTTTTATGGTGGCACTGCTTATGTTTAAGTCTTTTATCCATCTTGAGTTTATTCTGGTGTATGGTGTAATTTTGTGATCTAGTTTCATTTTTTGGCATGTTCCTGTCCAATTTTCCCAACATTACTTGTTGAAGAGGCTATTTGCACTCCATTTTATGTTCCTTCCCCCTTTGTTGAATATTAGTTGTCCATAGAGTCTTGGGTTTATTTCTGGGCTCTCTATTCTGTTTTATTGATCTGTTTGTTTGTTCTTGTCCCAGTACCAAACTGTTTTGATGACTGACTTTGTAATATAGTTTGATTTCTGGTATTGTGATTTCTCCTACTTTGTTCTTCTTTCTCAGGATTGCTGTATCAAATAGGGTTGTTTTTGATGCCATATGAATTTTTGAAGTATTTGTTCTAATTCTATGAAATATAATTTTGGTATTTTAATAGAGAGTGTGTTGAATCTATAGATGACTTTGGGTAGTATGGACATTTTTATGATTTTAATTCTTTCCAACTATGAATGTAGTATATGCTTCCAGTTATTTGTATCTTCTTTAATTTCTTTCTTCAGTGTTTTGTAGTATTCTGAGTACAAGTCTTTCATCTCCTTGGTTAAATTTATTGCTAGGTACATTATTTTTGTTGTTGCTATAGTAAGTGGGATTTATTTTGTAGTTTCTTTCTCTGATGTTTCATTGTTGGTGTATAAAAATGTCTTAGATTTCTGGATATTGACTTTGTACCCAGCTGTTTTGCCAAATGCACTTATTAGGTTGAGTAGTATTTTTTAGTGGAGACCATAGGGTTTTCCATGTACACTATCATGTAATCTGCAAATAATGACAGTTTTACTTCCTCCTTTCCAATTTGGATACCTTTGATTCCTTTTTCTTGTCTGATTGCTATGGCTAGAACTTCCAAAATGATGTTGAACAGAAGTGGAGAGAGTAAACAGCCTTGTCTTGTTCCTGATCTTAGGGGAAAAGCTTTTGGTTTTTGCCCATTGAATATGATATTGGCTGCAGGTTTCTCATATATGGCCTTTATTATGTTGAGGTATGTTTCCTCTATTCCTATCTTGCTGAGCATTTTTATCATAAAAGGACGCTGTACTTTATCAAATGTTTTCTCAGCATCTATTGATACTATCATATGGTTTTTATCTTTCATTTTGTTGATGTGGTGTATTACATTTATTGATTTGTGAATATTGTACCATTCTTGCATCCCTGGGCTGAAACCCACTTCATCATGGTGTATGATATTTTTAATGTATTGCTGGACCTGGTTGGCAAATGTTTTGTTGAGAATTTTAGCATTTATGTTCATCAGAGATATTGGCCTATATTTTTCTTTCTTAGTTGTGTTTTGACCTAGTTTTGGGATTAAAATAATATTGGTCTCATAGAAAGAGTTTGGGAGTCTCCCCACTTCTTGGATGTTTTAAAATAGTTTGAGAATGATGGGAGTTAGTTTTTCCCTAAATGTTTAGTAAAATCCACTTGTGTAGCCATCTGGCCCAGGGCTTTTGTGTTTTGGGAGTTTTTTTATTGCTTCTTCAATTTCACTAGCTGTTATCAATCTATTCAGGCTTTCTGCTTCTTCTTGATTGAGTTTTAGTAGGTTATACATTTCCAGAAATTTGTCCATTTCATCCAGATTGTCAAATTTCTTGTTGTATAGTTTTATGTATGAATGTCTTACAGTCCTTTGTAGTTCTTTCTTTCTTTTAAGATTTTATTTATTATTTTTAGAAAGAGGGGTAGGGAGAGAGGCAGAGAGGGAGAGAGACCTCATTATACGGTTGCCTTTCACCTGCCTCCAGCTACAATCTGGCTGGAGACCTGGCTTGCAACCTGGTTATGTGCCCTGGCTGGGGAATTGAACCAGTGACCTTTGGGTTCACAGACCAGCTCCTTATCCACTGTGCCACCATTCAGGGTGAAATCCTTTGTATTTCTGAGGTAATTGGGTGGGATTTCTCCCCTGTTGTTTCTGATTTTTTTAATAGGGTCCTCTCTCTTTTTTTCTTGTTAAGTCTAGTTAATGCCTTCCTGATTTTGTTAATTTTATTAAAGAACCAGCTCCTGGATTTATTGATCCTTCGAATTGTGCTTTTAGTCTCTATGTTGCTTAATTCTGCTCTGATTTTGATAATTTCCTTCCTTCTACTTGCTCTGAGCTCTGTTTCTTGTTTCTCTTCTAGTTCTTTGTGGTTAGGTTGTTTGTATGAGTTTCTCCTGTCTTTTTTGGTAGGCCAGTATTGCTATGAGTTTCCCCCTGAGGACTGCCTTCATTGTGTCCCATGGGTTTTGGGCTGTTGTGTATTCATTTTCATTTGTTTCTAGATACTTTTTAATTTCTTCTTTGATCTCATTATTAACCCATTCATTACTTAATAGCATGTTATTCAGTCTCCATGAATTATATTGTTTTTGGATTTTTTCTTTGAAGTTGGTTTCTAGTTTTAAGTCATTGTGATCTGAGAAGATGCTTGGTATGATTTCAGTTTTCTTGAATTTGTTGAGGCTTGTTTTGTGTTCTATCATGTGGCCTATCTTTGAGAATGTTTCATGTGCATTAGAGAAGAATGTGTATTTCACTTCTTTGGGGTGAAAAATTTCTGTATATGTCAGTTAAGTCCATTTGATCTAGCATGTTGTTCAATGCCACAATATCCTTGATGTTTTTTGCTTGGAAGACCTGTTGTTTGTTGATAATGGGATATTAAAATCCCTTACTATTAGTGTGTTGCTGTCTATATCCTTCTTGAAGCCCTCCAAGATTTTCCTTATATATTTCAGTGTGCCTATGTTGGGTGCATATATGTTTACAAGGGTTATGTCTTCTTGATGGATTGTTCCCTTAAGTATTATGAAATGTCCTTCTTTGTCTCTTTTTATGTCCTTCATTGTGAAATCTGCTTGTCTGATATAAGTATTGTAACCCCAGTCTCTTTTTCATGTCCATTTGCTTGAAGTATATTTTTTCCATCCCTTCACTTTCAGTATGTGTAGATCTTTTGTTCTGGAGTGGGTCTCTTGAAGACAGCATGTATGTGGGTTGTGTTTTCTTACCTATTCAGCTAGCTACCCTTTGTCTTTTTATTGTTGCATTTAATCCATTTCTGTTTAAGGTTATTATTGAGAGGTATTTCTTTATTGACACTTTTCCCCTTTGTTCCTGTATCCCTCTCTGTCTTTGTTTCTTTACTTTTTTAAAGCAAGCCTTTTAGTATCTCTTGCAATGCTGGTTGGTGGAGGTATATTCTTTTAGCCTCCTTTTTCCTGGGAAACTTGTTATTTCACCTTCTGTTTTGAGTGAGAGCCTTGCTGCTTAGAGTATTCTTGGTTGCAGGCCTTTGCTTTTCATTACTTGGAGTTTTTTTCTGTTTGTTTGTTTTTGTTTTGTTTTGTTTTGTTTTGTTTTTGCCATTCCCTTCCAGCTTGTATTGTTTCTGTTGAGAAATCATTTGATAATCTTATTGGAGCTCCCTCATGTGTTATTAGCTGTTACTCTCTTGATGCTTTTAGGATTCTCTGCTTGTCTTTGAAATTTGCCATTTTAATTATGCTGTCTTGGGTGGATCTGTTTGGTTGATCTTCATTGGGACCCTCTATACTTTTTGAACTTGAGTGACATTTTCACTAGTCAGTTTAGGAGAATTTTCTGTCATTACTTTTTCAAACAGGTTTTCTATCCCTTGCTTCTCTTCTTCTTCTGGTATCTCTGTGATATGGATAGTGTTGCATTTCATGTTGTCCTGTATCTCTCTTAAAACCTCTTCATTCTTTTTCAGTTTGTTTTTATTTTGTTGCAGTGTCTGGTTATTTTTTTCCCCTTTTGTGCTCGAATTTGCTGATCCAGTCCTCTGCTTCATCAAACCTGCTTTGAATTCCTTCTGTTGTGTTCTTCAGCTCAGAAATTGTATTCTATCCTCTTGGTTCTTACTGATGGTTTCTATGTCCATTTTAATGCTGGTATAATTTTCAGTAAGTTCCTTGTAGTTGCCCTGGAGTTCTTTGTAGTTTTCTTTGAGCTTGTTGAGCTCATTGAACTTTCTTATAATTATTTCTTTTAATTCCATGTCTGATAGTTTACTTTTTAAAATTTCATTTAGCAATCTTTCTGATGATTCCTCCTTCCCTTTTGGCAATGGACTGTTTCTTTTTCTTTCTATTTTGGGTGTATGTTGCTTGTTTTTGTTTCTTGGGTTAATCTGCTTTGATTCTTTTCTTTCATAGAGTGCCTTTCTGTGGTAGGAGATTTGTGGGGGTTCAGTGGTGTGGTCTCCTAGATTTACTCAACTTGTTGCTCTTAGGGTGCCCTTTATATCATTAATTTGGTCTGTCTGGTTGCATTTTGGGTTTGGTTTATGTGTTGCTCCTTGATGTATTTTTCATTCCAGCTGTCTGATTTATAGACACTCCTTCTACTACATCTCATATACTGTTATTGAGCTGCTTTTATAACAGAACCACCCATCCAGGCAAAAATAACCATACTTTCAAAGATATGTTACACTCTTAATTCCACTTTAACTGCATAGGAGCCTAGCTAAATACCCATCCCCTCAAAGTTAATCCCAACCCTTAATGACACCCTCAGCTGTAAATGAGCCAGTCTTAACAAGGGTGTAGATATAATAAGACTATTATAAGAGGGAAAAAAATGATTCAGTTGACTAAAATGTAGATGATTTTGAAGGATGTAAAGGAGTAGCAAAGATAGTGGCATGAAATAATAGAAGGATGTGAGAAAGAAAGCAAATTTTACCTCATATCGAGAAATGGGGAGGGGGAAAGTCAGAATGCCGTGTGAGTGAATAGCATTAAGCCTAATCAGAAGTTATATATATTCATATTTCCATATATATACCTATATGTAGATACTATATGAGGGAATAAACATAAGTGAAAGAACTACCATAAGGAAGTTGACTTAGAAAACGTAGTGAAAAAGGAAGAGGAAAAGAAAGAAGAAAAAAAAAGAAAGAAGAAAGAAAAAAATGAAAGAAAATAGAAATAAAAGAAGGAACAAAAGGGGATAAAAAATATGAATTCAGTTGGTGGGTAAGTTTCACCACAGCAGTATCAACAATGTATGAGCTATAATTTCTATGTGAGAGATGGGAACATGAAGTATAAAAGAGAAGAAGAGAGATTAAGAGGTGTTGAGGAAGTGGAGGTAAAACTACGTTTTACAGCTATGCTTGTAAAGATGCCGCACCTACTTTCCTGTCCATCCTCTATGAGCACTGATTGGTCAAGGTGGAGCGAGGACAAGTGTGTTTTTCTAGCAGAAAAAAAGAACGTGTAGCATCTAGTAGCATACCCACAAAAAAATGGTTTTAAGGGGCTGGAGAAAGGAGGAATACTTAGATTGAGGATTGGGAATAAGTTGTAGCAGGAAAGTAAGTAGACTAAAACAAGAGTAGGAAGAGGATCTTGGGTAGTTACATGAATTGAGAGAAGAAAGGAGTAAAATTAATTCATGTAGCTCTTGGTGTAACTCAGGTGCTTGAGATTAGAGCGATCTATTTCCTGGGTCTGCCTCTTTTTCTTCATCAAGTCTTTGCAGCCTATAGTCAGGCTGCAGGGTCTTGGAGTCAAATAATTAATTTTAAGGCATGTATTATCTGGGACCTGTAAATCATCCATAGTCAGCAAGGTTGGTATCTTGCAAGATTGCAACAGAGGATTAAAACAAATAAACAAGTAGCTTATAGCAATATAAAGAAAAATTCATTTCATTATATTTTATTTCTCGGTCATATACACATGCAGATGAACATTCCATGACATTTTGATGCAGGATTGTTTATAACCAGAAATTAATAAAGAATAAAATTATGTGCAATCATTTTGTATATAATGTTTATTACATTTAAAAAAATAATGCTTTTATGAAAAATAGCTTGAAGGTAATACAAGCATCATGAAAATCAATTAGAATATGTCTGTGAGTGCATAACTGATCTGGAAAGCCAGGGGACAGCAGAGCTGCCTAGGCAGGAACACCCTTGGGGTGGTTTCCTTACTCACGAAACCATGGTCTTGATTCTGTAGTTGGTTGAGGTCAGCACAGTCTAGCCTTCTCTCTAGAACAACTTCTGGAGTTGTTTACTGCATAAAGTGAGAGAGAAGGGTTAATGTGGAATGATTAGGCTGTCACCATTTTTAAGATTAAGTCGTGCACTAAATAATTTTTAAAGGCCCACTGTTTGCAAGGTACTCTTCTAGGTGCTGCTGATCAAGATAAAAACCTCAGCTCTCATGAAATTATTGTCCTAGTGGGATATATAGTCAACAAATACAGAATTAAATATGTACTATATCAGAATGTGAACTGTGCAATGCTATGGGGAAAAATAAAGCAGGCCAACCCCCCAGGGTGAGAACTCACCAGGCTAGAGTGGAGGAGATTGTGTGAGAGAAAATAGTGCAAGGTAAGACTAGGAAGGGGGGTGTGAAGGAGGGGTGAAGGAAGGTGAGCGGTGGCTGGAGGGTTGGAAGGTGGCATAATAGTCAATTATAAGGACTTTAACTATATTTTAACGTGTAGAAGTTTATCAGAAATATATGTTTGGTTTGGAATAGCTGCTATTGTAACATTTTTGATATTTTCATAAAGAAGCTTTTGAAGAAATAGAAACTTCTCAAGGATTGTGAATAAATGCATAAAAATGTTTTCATGTCTCTTTGTTCAAGACCTAACATCAAATACAACTGGAGAATTGTCTTTGCTTTGGTGAAAACAGAGTTTCTGTTTTTCTTAGTTTGTTAGGTTCTCCTATTTCTCTGGCTACTTGTGTTTCATTTTAACTTGTGATAATTTGCCTCTGGCTATCAGAGATACGACTAATGTTAGCAAGTAAAATCTTTGGAATTGTTTCTAGTTTGTATTTTAAGAGAATCTTAATCATTTCTGAGGAAACTTTCCTTCTATTGTGATTTTAAAAAATATGACTATCTGGGACCAAGTCTTTTTAGTCATAAACATAATAGCATTAAAATTTTTCTAATTAAAAAAAAATAAATTACAGTTTACTTTTAATATTGTTTTGAATCGGTTTCAGGTATATAGCTAAGTGGTTAGATAATTACATACTTTACATAGTGTTCTGCTAGATATTTCCAGTATCAACCTGATACCATATATAGTTATCACAATATTATTTACTATATTCCCTGTGCTTTAGTCTATATCCCTATGACTAGTTTGCACTTGTTAATCTCCTTAACCCCTTCTCTTGTTCCTCCAACTCCTAACCCTTCCCATCTAGCAACCACCAGTCTGCTCTCTCTGTCTGAGTTTGTTTCAATTTTGTTTGTTCATTCATTTCGTTCTTCAGATTTCAGAGATTTCACTTATGAGTGAAATCACATGCTATTTGTCTTTCTCTGACTGATCTATTTCACTGATTACTGATCATAATTTCTTCTAGGTTCCTCCATGCTGTCATAAATGGTAATATTTCATTCTTTTCTCTGATTAATATTCCATTGTATATATGCACCACAGCTTTTTTCTTTTTTAAGATTTCATTATTATTTTTAGAGAGAGTTGAAGGGAGACAGGGAGAGCAATATCAATGTATGCTTTTCACCTGCCTCCAGCTAAGTACCTGGCTCACAACCTGGTTATATACCCTGACTGGAATTGAACCAGCAACCTCTGGGTTTGCAGGCTGGCGCCTATGCACTGTGCCACCAGCCAGGGCTTCACAGCTTTTTCTATCCACTTGGTTGATGGGTATTTGGGCTGCTTCCATATCTTGGCTATTGTAAATAATACTTGACAATGAATGTAGAGGTGTATATATTCTTTTTGAATTAATTTTTTTGGATTTCTTAGGATAAACCCCTAGAAGTGGGAATTGCAGTGTCATAGGCAGGTCCACTTTTAATTTTTTGAGGAAACTCCATACAGTTCACATAGTCATAGCATTTTCTTATTTACTGTTTTGGGCCAAGGGACAAAACTTATCCCACTTCTTTCCACTTCAGAATCTGGGAATAGTTAAGGTGATCCTAGTGGCGGGGAGCTGAGAATACTTGGAATTTTGCTATAGAATATACAATGATAAATCTATAGATTTCAAAATTTTATTTTTCCTTTATTGTCTCACCAGGCACTTTCCAAATTCCATAGACTATTACATGTGCTGTTCCCATTGAGAGAAAGTGGGAGAGTTTTAGGAGTAAATAAAAATATTTGATGAAAAAAAAAAGCACATGAAGAAGATGCTTTAATGTTTTTTATTAAGGTTAGCTTTCAGTTCATATAGTCTGTTTCATGATAAATATGATTGATGTCTCATAAAAGCAACATCCTGGAATGGTCTTCGTCTTTGTGATATGCTGAGGAAAAGACTGAGGCTGGAAGTCCTGTGCTGGGGTTTTGGTTGCTCAGACCAGCTGTTAAGTTTCTCTGCTGAACTGCTGTGATCAGAAGCCAAATTATGTCTGTGCTTGTGGACCAGGTCACTTCTAGCTTGAATTCAGGTGAGTAACTGTACACACAATGACACTTCATGTGGAAAATAATTAAACATGTTTCCTGACTTGTGGCTGCATTTTAACCATTTTAGTCACAATATCTGAGCATGAGGCTTAGAAAAAACAATGTACAAACTAGGTTTTACAATTTTCTATTTTCCTCTACATGAATTGTCACTGTGGTTTCCACCCAGCATTGACAGGACTGGTTTCATAATGAGTTTTCTCCATAAAAGTTTGTATCAATGGTATTTAAAAGACCATGCGATAGATTATAAACTTCAACCTGGAAGGCTTTAACTGGAAAACACAGCACAGCAAAACAAAATACAACCTGCAATTGTGAAGCTGTGCCTTCAAATAAATTTTAATAGTAAAGTCATGAAATTTTATACAATGCCTTATAAAGAGGACAAAGAACAGTGGTTTCTTTCTATTTTGCTACAGTTAAGGCAGCTGTGGGTTCATAGAAGGAAAAAAAAAAGGACATTTCATTAGGAACACAAACTATGTCAGGAATAATGTGAGGCATATGCACGAATATGAACCCAAGAGCATGAGATAGATGTAATTCTGTTCTAAAGGTCAGAAAATGGGCAAGCGGACAACATATCCGAAGTAGTCTGTGTTAAAATTGGCTTTTTAATGTTATGTACAAAGAAGATTCAACTGCTCAGTCACCCAAGAGTTTTAAATTTCTTCTTCTGTAACTAGAAGGAAGTCAGTCTGAACCCCAAATTCCTACATGTCACTAGAAAAAAGCTCTTTTTTTTTTTCCTAATAATTTTTACCATTTCTTCCCTTTTGATAGTATGGTTTCAGAAATCTACAATAAATCCCTTTCTTCAGAATGGCAAAAACCAAATTTAACCAAAGATAAAAGCAAACCAAACTAGGTTTTTGGGTATGGCTGTTAGTGTCTAGAGTTTTTGTTGTATGTATGATTCAAAAAATGCCCCCAAATATTTCAAGCCTCCAAATCCACAGAACCTAACAATATGATATCACTCCCAGGACTACATTAGGTGATATGGCATAGCTGACCTTATAAAAAGATTATCCAGATGTATCTAGTCTAATCACATGAGCTTGTAAAAGCAAAGAACTTTTTCTGTAACGGGAAAAAATGGCTGAAGAAGACAAAGATATTTGTAACATTAGTAGAATTCAATGCATTGTTGATAAATTGAGATGGAGGGGACCACATCAGAAGGAATGCATGTGGCCTCTAGAAGCTGAGAGCAGCTGAGAGCTTTCCCAGGAACGAATAGGAGATCTCAAACATACAGCCAACAACTTGAATGAACTTGAAAACAGATTCTTCCTGGCTCCAGATAAAAGTCCAGCCAGCCAACCCTTTAATTTAGAACTTGTGGTATCTAAGCAGAGAACCCCGTTGAGCATGCTAGACCTGTAACCAACAGAACTGGGAGCTAATATATGGCAGCTTTTTTTTTTTTTTTTTTTAAGGTTGAATTTTATTTCATTTCATTTTATTTATTTATTTTTAATTTTAAAAAAGATTTTATTTATTATTTCCAGAGAGAGAGGAGGAGAGAGAAGCAGACAGGGAGAAAAACATCAGTGTATGGCCTTTCACCTGCCTCCAGCCATAGACCTGGCTGGAAACCTGGCTTGCAACCTGGTTATGTGCCCTGGCTGGGGAATCAAACCAGCGACCTTTGGGTTCGCAGACCGGTGCCTTATCCATTGTGCCACCAGCCAGGGCTATGGCTGCTTTATTAGGGCACTAATATTGTGTTAATGATGTTTTCAGGAGCAAAAGAAAGCTAGTGGAAATTAGTTTCTCATAACTCTTTGAATGTCTAGGCCAGTTTTATTCTTTATGTTCCTTATCATGCAACTAAAGAGATAGAGACATCTACCAACTGTTTGCTGTTTTATCACCCGGTTCATTTTCAGCATATTACAATTTGTTAATCAGTAATCTTACTTATTATTTTTTCTGTTGGCTGCTCCCTGGGTAAACTATAAAATCTGTACAGGTGGGATTTGTTTTCCTTACTATATTCCTGGACCACATATGCAGTATGACTAGTCTTTATCTGCTGAATTGAGTGAATAAATATTGCTTCTAGTAACTTGACATCTACCTTAAATAAACTACTTTACAAATAACTTAAAATATATTTGAACAAAGATTCCAAAACCACAAATTGTGTTGAAATGGTTATTTAAATATTTCAAATGTTTTGGAAATTCAGTAAATTTCTAAAACCAATTATTATTTCCGGTGTCTTTTATTTGTAGGAGTATTGATTTCCTCTGGTTAACTTTAAATACTTTTTTTCACAAATAATTTAGCTACAACCTAATATTTGCTTTTATTTGTATATAAAGAATGTTTCCTGGTTTTCTTTGCTGCCATTCCACTCTATTAGGTACATAATATACACATAAAATACATGTTGCAATTTATGAAAAATGACATACAAAGAGGTGCTTATATCCAAAATGGAACATTGCACTGGTGTTCAGAGAGAAAAATATCTTTGGGTAATTGATTTCAAAGCATGTAAAATTATACCAGTTTGTGTTTGAGACAAGCTGAAAAGTTCTAAGCCAAACAATGTCTTGTAGACTGGCTGTATAAAGGTTACAGGGAGAAAAAGTAGAAAGTTAGTGGTGGAATTAACTAGGCAGGTACTGAAGGCTGAATGACAGTAATGTCTATGCTTAGATATCAGCAATATCAAAATGGGGGGGAATGTGGGGGGAAGAGTTCCATTAAGAATTCAAAGACTAAGAATTGTAAATGAGTGTTTGGATTCATCTTCCATTTGATGCCTGCACTAGAGAGCAATGAGATTGTGTGCCCAATAAACAAGAGGTCACTGTCTGAGCAGTACCTCTAATGACACCCAGATCAGTTGGTTAAGTATGGGACCAAGGAAATCACTTTGGAAGGCTTCCTCAGAGTATGAAGTAATATCAAGAAAACCACTGCCAGGCAATGGTGGATAATCCAACATTGAATATTGCATAAAAGAGTCATCTCAAATAGACCCATTGCTTTTCTCTTCTCCGCTCATTTCTCTAACCCTTTCACCTTAATCTATATGTGAAATTATTCTCCAATTCCAAGATGCCTTGCTTTTCTTTCCTCTATAGTTTTTCACTGTTTGCCCTACTACCTGAAATATTCTTCCCCTTATTCTAAAATAGGATAAAACAGCTACTTCTGATACCTGCTTCATTATGTGCTAATTGTAGGACCATAAAAAATGTTAACTTTCTGAGCATCAGTTTATTGATTTACAAAATAGGGATAATTGTAATAGCTACTGTATTACTATTTTTTAGGACTATCATTATATAGTGCTACAATCTGGGCAACATAAATAAGAGAAATATTGTTTCACAGTTTGGGAGGCTAGAAGTCCTAAATCAAGGTGTCAGCAGGGTTGATTCCTGAGGGCCGAGGCTTAGAAGCCATTCCAGATCTTTGTCTTAGCTTCTGATGGGTTCCTGCGATGTTGGGCATTTCTTGGCAGCATAACTTCAATCTTCACATGACATTCCTCCTGTTTCTTTAATCTCTGTATCCAAATTTCTTCTTTTACTAGGACAAAGTCATAGTGGATTAAGGTCTCAGCCTACTCCAGTATGACCTAAGCTTAATTTATCTTACTTAATTCCACATGCAATGACCTTATTTCCAAATGAGGTCACATTCTTCTGTGCTGGGGGTTAGGACTCCAACAAATGATTTAAGGTGGTGGCCAGAATATAAACTATACCACCTACCTCATAGGGTTATTATGAAAACTCAAAAAAATAATGTATAGAAATATTTTGCTCAACATTTGGCATGTAGTAATTACTAAATAAACTATCTGATATTAAGGGATTTGAAATATTTTGTTTATATAAAATATTGCAACCATGTTTTAGCTATTTATTATTTGCACTTCTCTCTGTCTATGTCTATGTCACCCATACACATACAGTTTGCTTTTTCCTATTCATGTAGTCAAATACTTCTGTGTTTTCTTTTTTATGCTTTTTACTATTGGCATCATTGTGCTGTGCTTCTTTATATATTTCTGTCAGCCTTTATTTTATTTCCTATAGCAAAAAATTGTGACAAGGAAATTGTTGGCACAGGTTATGCTTTACAAGAAACAGATTCTGTTTGTCTTTTCTACAGCATTTGGCTGCCTTCACCTCAAAAAGACCATCTTAAAACACAGCTGGATTTTAAAAGGAGGTCGCTTGTTAGACGACAGCCTTGGCCAGCCACACAATGTCATTGCACACAGAGAAGGCAAGTTCTCACATCAAAAGGTCCCCAAACTTTCTCTTTTGCAAGGATTTGTTCATCATATGCTCACAAGAAATTGACTTTGGTAGAGAATTCACTGTAAGCTGTCAAAACAAATATGAAACTTTCAGGCTTGAAAGTCATGGTTAATACACATATTGTTGCTACAATGACAGCTGAAACCAGCAGAGTTGTCCATTGTAAAAGGTTTACCACTAGATGGATTTTAATACAAAGCCCTCAGAGAATCATGAGGTCTCAAAGTGCTGCATAAATGCCTAAAATTAAAATGACAACAAAAACTGGACACAAATGATAAGCATTTCCTGATGTGTCAACTGTATAATTTCATGTCTTTTTGTTGCTTTAGGCATGACTTTCATGTAAATGCATAGGAGCTATACTAAAACCAAATAACTTAAATTTGAACCTGAACCATACTAAGTAGCCACCTTACAAAACATAGGGCAGCTACTTTTCATGATAATTAAATTATGTATTTTGTGTAAGAAGAATCTTAGCATAGTGCCCAGGTATGAGACTAGTCTTATCATGGCCATTGTCACTATTATATTAAAAATATTTTAATAAAACATCTAAATTTAATTTTATACCTTCTATTAATTACCTAAAAGACTACAAAGAAAAGAAAAAAAATTTAAATAAATTCAGTTGTTTTTAGAAACTGAAATGTTTGCAGTTCTTCTTTCTCTGATCACTGCTCTTTCAGCTGCCCTGTATCTAAGGATACATGATCTCTTTTGTTTGTGCATCACCTCAAAGCACACAATGTGCAGAAATGCTAGATTGCATTTTGGGATTATTGCATTTCGTAGATGAGGTACCTGGGACTCCATAGCACTTCTCAAGGACATTGAGAATATAACAGGAATACTTTTTAAAATATAAATAATTCAGAGTGTATTCAAATAAATGTTGAAATTTCTTATAGTTCAAACAGATACTATAGAATAGGGACAATGTTCAGATTAACAATTTAGAAGCTAGTGGAATAGGCAGAGCATTGATGCCAGTAATTAAAGATGCATTTGTAGCCTTAAAAAACAATCTTTCAGTCAAGACCTTTGGCTCTAATTCCTTGAGCTTGGGTCTGATGAGAAACAAATACCCTGAGAACCTAACAAGTTTTGAGGAAATAATATTTCTAAAGAACATCTAAGCCAGGCTTATACTAGCTTCTCACTGTCAAAATACCAAAACAATCTACAGTCTCTAAACCTCCCCCAATAGCAATGAAGCTGCAGAAGCTACACGGCCTCTAGAAAGGGCAACCTCACTAATACCCATCTTATTGTGACCATGAGAGAAAAAGGACAGATGCACCTCCCAGACGGAAAAGCCAAAGGCCGTGGAGGGAAAGCTAAAGTGAAACCAGGAGTTGCCAGAGGGATGAGCCTCTTTGCCAGGAAAAAGGGTTCTCACTCTTCCTTCCCAACAGGATAGGTCCGTTGTTCTGGCCCAGAGATCATTGCGTGGTTCCTCTTATTTTCCCAGTGGAAATATTTACTGTAGCTACTTATTTTCCTCCTATATATTTTTTTCATTCTTATGGTTGATGTCCTAGAGTGTGAAAGCAGATGCCTTTGCCCTGGATCGCAGAAGCTGCATGTAGACTTGATAGAGAGGGTCGCACATCACCTGGACTTGAAGCTGGGTGCAGATACCAGATGCAGAAACGGGGCTGTTACCATTTGACAGTGAAATAAGTACAGAATAGAAGAAGGACATGTAAAGATGGGAATATTTAAGAAGAGACTTGTCGCAGACACTATATTGAATATCAAATATCCCATTTCACTATCTTCCTTAAAACATCATTTTTATTTTACTCTGGGGATGATTTTATTTATGGTTAAAAGTTGACATTTTCCACCCAATTTTGCAGGTTAAAATGAACAAGAAAATATAAGAAGTTGCTTGTATGGCTTCTAGGAATCCTCTTTAAGAAGGCTGACTCAGATATGAGAGCTGCCACTTTGCCTATCACCCTTTTCTTGAATGCAAGCTTAGTGGCTGGAGTTCTGCAGCCTTCTTGTGACTTTGAAAATAAAAGTAACAAACTAAAGACAGGTTGGTAAAAAGAGAGAAAGTCTGAATCCTGCCCAAGGCGATCTTAGTATTTCCCACAGACTAAGTAAACTTTTGACAGGTTCCTTCTTCCTGGCTATAAACCTTATCCCTTCCTCCACACACACCTTTTCTTAGCACATTTCCTTTAGACAACTTATAATTACTAATCCCTTCTCTGCCCATTTGAAATGTATTTGAGTCTCCTTAAAGACTGTTCCCAGTTTTAAAACCCTAGGAGTTGTTTCTCTCTAGGATCTGAGAATCACCTCTTTGAGTGTAAACATATGAAGAAAAGGAAAAAAAAAAAAAAAGACAGAGCCCTATCTAAGTCTCTGTGGAAGTATGGGAATCTTAGTTTAGTGGGGTCCTTGCTCCAACTTGTAAAACTACCTCCTGCCAAGAGGAGAGGAGAATATTTAATTTTCCCTTCTGGAAAGCTAATTAACAAACACAGATGGCCTATGATCCTCAATCGTTTTTAAAACACTCTCCTGTCCTTTACTTCAGCAAGGCTGGTCTGTACTTTTTCCTCTCCAAGGGGCAATATTATTGGAATAAATCAATTTCTGTCTGTTCACCTGGCCCAGTGCAATTTTTCTTTAACAGTAACTAATGACTGTGGAATGACAAGCGCATCTCTGGACTGCCTATCTTCAAAGTGCTTTAACTTGATCAAATAAACCCCTGATTTGTAAGTCACTGTAGTCACTTCACTGTTATTGGTAGCCAAAAGCAATTCCTAACTAATAGGAAGCTCTGTGATGCAAGAGTGAGTATGAAAACCGGGAAGGGCCTACAGTGATCTCTAAAATATATGTTGAGAATGGGCTGATCAGAGTTAAAATATTCAAATCTCCTTTTACTTTCTGAGAGAAGGATATAAAGTATTAATTTAATGAGAACTTTATAAATTCAAGCGTGCATTGTAAAAGTTAAAATAACCACTACAATAGAGGCAGGGGAAAGGCAACCATATAATGGTGTCTCTTTCCCTCTCTGCCTCTCTCCCTCCCCCTCCATCTAAAAATAATAAATAAAATATTTTAAAAAAATAACCACTATAAGAATAAATATTGATGAATGTAATTTTCAAAACTGTAGAGGTAAAACTTAAAAAATGAAAATGGGAATTTAAATAACCCAACAGAAGATCAATAAAATAGAAACAAACATAATATATATAAAATTCCTGAGAGACAAAATGCACAAAAGCAGGTATTTCTTTATTAGATGCTGACTATGTGAGGTGATGGATGTACTAATTAACTTGGTTGTGGAAATCATTTCACAATTGAGATGCACATTAAGTCATCATGTTATACTCCTTAAAAATTGTGTTGTACAACATCAATATATACAATTTTAACTTCTCGACCATACCTCCACAAAGCTGGGGAAAAACAAGGATCTATAAAGTAATCTCAAAATACATAATGTAAAAATTTATAAAACTACCAGTCAGCCACATTTTTTTCAGTAATTGAGAAGTTAGAAAAGAGAAAATGGGGGGATGTGCACGCGCGCACACACACACACACACACACACACACACAAGTGCAATTTTCACAGTGTAATTAAGCTTAGTAGATATTTTTAGAAAGCCTTAACAACAATCAGAGAATATACGTACATCTTTCTCAAACACATATGCAACACTTATAAATAACATTTGTAGAACTAAATGATAATGACAATAATATATATTGAAGCTCATCATATACAACTTACATCATACTTAAGGGGAATTACACATAATGGTCTTATTAAGTATTATTAAGTATTTCTAAATATTTTCATAAGAACAAAATTGAATGATCAAATTTAATAAAGTGAGTTGAGATGTTGGAAAAAGAGCAATTGACTTTAAAATATAATTGAGGTGGCAAAGGTAAGAGTAAAAACTCAGGAAGCAGAGAAATACATAATAAAGAAGATCAAAACAGCCAATGTTGTTTTCTAAATAAAAGTAATCAAATTTAAAAAATCAAACTCCATTAGAATTAATCAAGAAAATAATAAAATACTCAAAAGCATATTAGAAACTGAATGGGAATATATTAACAGATATAACAGAGATAATAAAGGTAGGTGACTTTATTTCTCACAATTAAAAATGTCCTACAAAGCGTCAAAAAATAGTCTTACACATTGGCTCTAGGATATGTATAAAACCTTAATAAGGCCCTGGCTGGTGGCTTAGTGAATAGGGGTTGGCCTGCGAACCTAAAGGTCACTGATTTGATCCCCTGCCAGGGTATATAACCAGGCTGCAAGCCAGGTCTCCAGCCAGATCTGTACCTGGAGGCAGGTGAAAGGCAACCATACACTGATGTTTCTCTCCCTCTCTGCCTCTCTCCCTTCTCTTCTCTCTAAAAATAATAAAATCTTTTAAAAATTAAATTAAATTAAAAAGCTAAAAAATAAATTATTACAGAAGCAGGAGGGTGGGCAGGACAGGGGAGAGTATCAGGGGACAATGGGACAACTGTAATGGAATAACAATAAAAATGCATAAAAAATTATTAGTTAAGTCTTTCCCATAAAGAAAACTCTAAACTGGTGATTTTACAACATTGAATTAATAGATTATTTCAGTTTTGCACAAGTATCTAAACAATGGAAAATGAGAGACCACTTTCCATTTCACTTTATAATATTAAGGTAACTGTTCTATAAAAATTAGTCAAGTATTATAAAATAATATTAAGCTAAGCCAATCTCCTCATAAACCCAGATTTTATAATATGCTAAATAAAATACTGTATACATCTAAGCAATAAATATTAAAATATTTAAAAGTCATGACAAAATATTTATATTCCAAGATTCTAGGTTGATTTGAGATTAGAAACCAATTATTGAAATCACCATATTACTATGTTAATGTAGTTAAAAAGAAAAAAAGATAGTCTTCAATGATGTAGAAAATTCATTTGATAAAATGAAAAACCCATTTATGGTACCAAAAACCTTTATCAAATTAGAAATAGAAAAGAGTATAGCAAATTTTATAGTCACTCATTTCCAAATCAGATATAAGACAGTCATGTCTGGTATCACTATTTTAACATTATTCTGAAGTCCCTGATAATGCAGTATATCAAAAAATAAAATAAAAAAGGGGGGTGGGGAGATTTAAAAATTTAAAAAGGTAAAACCAAACTACCATGTTGTATATAATATGACTATATATAGAGAAAACTCTGTTTTACAAATATTAGTATGAATAAGGCAGTTGAGCAAGTTTTCTGATATATGTTAATTAAAGGAACAAATTCATTGTTTTTCTATACTCTGGAAAACAATGAAACAAAATTCTAATTATCAAAGCTATAAAAATATAAAAAGAGCTCTTATGCCAGATAAGACAGAAGAAAATTCCATTCTATCTCTTTTGCTAAATGCCACTATAAAAGCTGGACAGAAAGCAGGAAGAAGCTATTGTGAGAGTCTCAAAAGTGAATGTGGTCCCACAGATAAGGTGAAAAGACCAGAGTTCAAAATACCACCAAAGCACTGGCGAGGTACTATTGTTTTCCTCTCTGATAACCCTTACTTTTGAAATACACCAAACCTGATGTGCTTAGCCTCATTCTTAGAAAGCTTTATTGGGCAGAATAGAAAGCTTAGTTATATATTCCTCTATCAGGAAATTCTTCATCTTTAATTGTGTAGTCAAAAAGGCACTTGGTGAACTTTTGAAATCAAGGCACACTGAGATCAGGGGTGTTAGGAATCTATAAGATTTTTGTCTTTTGTGAAACGTATAAGCAATTGAGTTTGCAATGCCTATGTTCCTCTTTTAGACTATTTGTAAAATTTGAAGCCAAGTATTAAAAGCCAAACCTGGGGATTAACAACTCAGGAAGTCAAAGCACACCAATATAAGAAGCAGAAACAAGTAAGAAGAGTCACCTAAAATGGGTAGACAAAGAAACAGACTCCCATCAAAAGGATAGGAGGAATCTCCAAAAAGACCGCTAAATGAAATAGAGGCAAGCACATTATCAGACATGAAATTCAAAATAATGATGATAGAGAAGCTCAATGAGCTCAGTGAATTCAAAGAAAACTACAATTTCAGAGGAACAATGAACTCTAGGAAAGCTACAAGAAACTTATTGAAGACTATACAAGCATTAAAAAGGATGCAGAAACTAGCAATAAGAGCCAGGAGGAAATGAAGAATACAATTTCTGAATTGAAGAACACAGCAGAAGGAGTTAAAAACAGGCGAGAAAAAGCAGAGAATCAGATCAGGAGGCTGGAGGTCAATGTAGGCAAAAATTCCCAGACAGTGCAACAAAACGAAAAGAGACAGAAAAGGAATGAAGATGTTTTATGAGAGCTGCAGAACAACATGAAATGTAATAATATCCACTTCATAGGAATACCAGAAGAAGAGGAGCAAGCATTAGAAAACCTGTTTGAAAAAGTAATGACAGAAAAATTTCCTAACTTGGAAAGAGAAAAAGTCATAAAAGTACAGGAAGCACAGAGGGTTCCAATGAAGATGAACCAAAACAGGCTCACTCTAAGACACATCATAATTAAAATGACAAATTTCAAAGACAAAGAATCCTAAAAGCAGCAGGAGAGAAACAGCTAATAACATACAAAGGGGCTTCAATAAGGTTATAAGCTGATTTCTCAACAGAAACACTACAGGCCCGAAGAGAATGGCAAAAAATATTCCAAGCAATGAAAAACAAAGGCCTGCAACCAAGAATACTCTACCTGGCAAGGATTTCATTCAAAATGGAAGATGAAATAAGGAGTTTTCCGGACAAGAGAAGTCTAAAAGAATACATCTTCACCAAACCAGCATTGCAAGAGATGCTAAAGGGTTTGCTTTAAGAAGATGAAGTAAAAGAGAGAGACAAACAGGAACACAGGAACCCATAGCAGCCTGGGAACACTGGAATATGTAACTCATACAGTGCTGAAACACTGAGGATACAGTGCTCTCAAAATACTTGGAAAAGCAAGATGGTCTTACTCTTCATTTCCTCTAGTCTGGAGTGTATTGTAAATTCTCTGGAGACATTATTATAGATTCTGAATACTTGAAATGGATCTAACAGGTTGTAGTATGGAGAATAAAGGCCTTCCTGAACTGTTTTAAGAATAATTCCATTTCACATTCCTTTGCAAGGCTGGCCTAGGTGGGTGACCATCAGAATAGAGAGGACACACTTTCTCAGCAGGGCCAATACTGGTTACCTGTCCACATAAGCTCTTTGTCTTCTAAGGTTGTACTCAGGACATCTTCTCAGAGACAGGCAAAATGATAGGCATGGACCAGAGCTTTCGGCCCCTACACCCACAACCTTGTGTTCTATATTTTTAAATAACAGTATTTAATTTATAAAATTATAAATTTCTCTCAGAGAGCCAAAATCATCATATAACATATTTGTCCTTAACTTTAAAACTGCTGGCTTGCAGACCCAAAGATCTCTGGTTCTATTGCCAGTCAGGGCACATAATCAGGTTGCAAGCCAGGTCTCCAGCGAGGTTTGTAGCTGGAGGCAGGTGAAAGGCAACCATACATTAATGCTTCTCCACCTTTCTTCCTCCTTCCCTGCCCTTCCTTCTGAAAATAATGAATGACATCTTTAAAAAATTAAAACTGATGTAAATATAACTTTTAAAAAATTTAGTTGATAGAAATCTTTATATGTTATTTACTTTCTCTCAATAAATAGAAGATGTAAAACAAACAAACAAAAAATGAAACAAAACAAAAGCCAAATCTGGAGTGTTTACATTTAGATCAGAGTATCACTTATATTGTATTGTAGAGAATAATCCCTTTCCATCATTATTGTATCAAAATAGCTTCCTATAATATTTTCTATATTCACAGATTAAAGTTTTACAGTCTTGCTTTATACAATTAAAATAAGTATGGGACTGGAACTGATTCCCCTAACCCCTTTTATGAATCTTCAATTGCCCTGGCCTCATGATCAGACCCATAAAGAACACCATTTTTGATTATCATGTGTGTGCTTTGTCCTATTTACATTGGTCTATCTTTCTCTTTTACTGCCCTGATTATTATAGTTTATTAATAGTGATGCATAATATGTCATCATGTTTGGCACAGCACATCTTCATTTATCATTGTTCTTCTTTGGGGTATCATAGTTATTCCTGGCCTTTTGAATTTCCATATTTATTTGCATCAATAAATCATATTACTAGGTCCTATGAAAAATTCTTTCTTATTTTTTATGTAATTGTATTGAATTTTCAGATTTATGTGGAGATAACTGATGTTTATAACAGTATGCCTTTCTATAGCTGATCATCCAATTAGTCTTCTTCAATTTATTAATACATTATTATTTTTTTTTCCATAAAGTACTTGTTCAACATTTCTTGCACTGTTTATATTAATAAATATGACTCTGAATTTGTTTTCTAAGAGGTTCTGCATAATGGCTTTATGCTATATACTAACATTGTTGTTACATATCTAATGGACCCATGTTTGCCCACCAAATCTTAGAGTGGTATTTATCTAAAAGACTCTGAATGCTTATTTTCATCTACAAATTATCATCATTACTATCACTATTAATACCTTAATTTTGTAAAACAATATATCCAATAGATTATGTGAGTAAAACATAGATTTTTATCATGGTAACTAACATTATAAACATCAAATTCAATGTCCAATGTAATGTTAATTTTTCTAATTGGCTATCTACTTCAACTAAATTAGAAATTTTCAAGTCAAAATTGAAAAGAATTCCACCATATGTAATTAACAAGGGCTTCCTCATGTTTCCTAGCTTGTGTCCATTGTTTCAGCTCCAATTGTAAATTCAGCAGGACTTGCAAGCTTTGCCAGCTTGAGGCTGTGCATTTCCAGGATGGTGGCTGCTGCTGGTCTCCATTGTACCCACTCAGGGCTTAAAGGCACACATAGAACTAAATAAAATCAATTGGGACAGAAAGTGAATTAAACACACTCAAAAGAAGATTTAGTCTAACCTGATCTTGTATTAAATATATATATAGATAGGACCACCTTACTGTGATTCCCCAAGGTCCTAACTGTTAATATGAATTGGTCCCAAATCCAATTTTATAAACAAAGTTAAACAGAAAATGTTCCTAATTTTAGGGACCATCTGGAATGTCTCAAATGTATAAGAACTATTCAAGACTGAAAAAAGGGAAAGACATTCCCACTGCTCTCTTTAATTTCTGCCATAGTTAAAATAAGATAGAATGTTGCCTGCCCTTCTGCCTCTTCTTCAAGTGACTTGTAGGAGTTCGCAAAACATTTGAGGATGGATTTTATTAAAGAAAGGAAAAACTCCAGGCAAAACTAGTAGTCCTGCCATTTAAACAATTAGATGACTAATGAAATAGAATTCATATTTCATAGAATAGAAAAATAGCTAAGTTACTATACAATATTATAAGAAAAGAGACCTTGGAAAAGTATGGGTGAACTTAAAAGTCTGTTTAGGGTTTTCTTCAAAAAAACAAAAGACATAGTTTTCATTGTCACCAATAACTTTATTGATTTGAATATTTTAAATATGTTGGCTCTCTCCCACATGGTTTAACATTGTGCTCAACTAATATCTTAATGTGATAGCTATCAATTTCAACTGTTGTACTAGATCATGGAACACCATCCAGTGAGACATCTCCAGCACAAAACTTAGCAAACCACTTTAGACATGTTTAATCAGTCACAACATCTACCCCATACGCTGCACAAATCTCTTTTTGTGGGTCAGTTGTGTTTTTTACCTTTCTTGAAATAAAAATAAAGACATGCTGAAAATCTTGTGTATTTTCTTCCAGCTTCAATATTAAAATGGCTACACAAAATTTACCTATTTTGTTGCCTTTTTAAATGTACACTGATGTGACATCTGTCACAATACAACCTAACAAAATTATTTCAAATAAAGTTAAAGACAACTAAGCACTACTAGAACCATGTTATGGAAAAAACAGAATAAACCTTTTGGCCAACCCAATACTTGCCCAGTATTGGCTCAATAGCATAAAAGAAGGAATAGAATGACACCCTCTTCCTAATTGAGGATTGTCCAAAGAAGTAGTATTTACTTGTGTTCACAATTACCACTATGTTAAAGAGATAATATCTGTACAGTTACAGGGATAAAGGATCCCTTTCTTAGTGGACAAATGAGCAATAATTCAGTCATTAATCCTACCACCATTCTGTCACCGTTTCATTGGTATAATCACACTGTTTTAGTGGAAGCAGTTTCAACCACCCTTCAAACTCTATCTTTATCTCATTCTTTTTCTATTTCCTTAAGCCACTCAAGTTGTCAGAATGCCTTCTGGACCCCATTAATCTAGTGGGACAAGATTTGTTAAGTATACCAGTTGCTTTTAAAAGTGACCAAAATGGTTTCTAGAAATCCCAGAAGAAGACCTCCCCCCCCATTTGATGGCACAGATTGATTATCCACTTTCTGATACTTCCCCTATTGGTATGTTAGACCTTAAGTCTGTCCCATATAGCCTGTAAGATAAAAATTGCATAGATGTGGGACTCATATACAAACCCTTTAAAGTCTCGATTGAACTGACTATTCCTTTGTAATGCTAGCTCCATACTCTATGAAAAACAAAACAAAACAAAACTATAGCCTATCATATCTTCATACCTCCAGAAAGGGCTTGTTTGACCTTGTGTTTACCCCTACCAATGCTTCTTTCCACTTATCAGACAAATAGGTAGAAATATCACTTGGGACAAAACCTAAGAGATATTAATAGGTTTGTTCTTTACTTCCCTTTAGTGCCAATTCTAATATCATCCTATCACCAATATCCAATGTTCATTTTACAGTAGAGAATCTATGCTTAGTATTATGACCAGCTTCATGAGATAGCAATCTGTGCAGTAGCAGAAGTCCTTATGCTGAGAAAGGTTCTACACTTTGTTTTAAGCTGCTGTCACCACCTTGAATTTTTAATAACTGTGAATATGTAGTCCTCACTTTCATTTGGGCCCCACAAACAGCTGCCAGTCCTGGTCAGCATTCTTTAGCAGAGCCAGGCAGCTAGACTCACCCTATCTATTTTCATACACAGTAGGGAATTATCAGTATATGTGGAGAGTAATTTCTTTAAAGTTTAAGAGATGCTCTCTTGCTTTTCTGCCACAATCCTACAAATAAACTCCAATTTTGTCAGACTCAACTGCATTACCTAGGTTATGATTATACACAAGGATTAAGCTGATCACCAAATGCCTCATACATGTGGAAATCTTATCTATTATCCATGACATGGTTCTTCTATAGACTGAGTTGACCTGGAAACACAGCAAAGAATTAATTAAATGTATAGAAATTTATATTCAAGAGATGCAGGTGACTTTTCTGAAGGATAAATCATGAGAACCAGACCCTTCAGCTTAGATAACTGGGTTATTAAATATGACATCACCATAAGAATACTTGTGAACCTCACAGAACCTGATAAACACAGGTACTTCAGAAAAGCTCCAAGGAATAGAATCTTGTCATGTTCTTCAGTTAAAAAGACATTATAGACCTCATCAAAATTGAAAGTGTTTGCTTTGTGAAAGATACTGTGAAGAGAATAGAATGACAATATTTGAAAACCATGTATTCAGCAAATGACTTGAATCTGAAATATGTAAAGAACTCTCAAAACTCCATAGGAAAGCAAGCAAACAAAACAAATCTATTTGGAAAATGGAAAAAAAAAGATAAGAATGCACATTTCACTAAAAAGAACAAGCAGATGGCAAATAAGCACATGAAGGGGTTTAACATCATTAACCATTAGGGAAAAGCAAATTCAAACCACAATGATATATCAATATATACTACCAAAAATGGCTTTAAAAATAGTGGCAATGTCAAATACGGTAAAAATGCAGAGAAACTGGATCACTTGTGCATTGCTGGTGAGGATATAAAAATGATACAGCCACTCTGACAGCAATAAAATGTAATGGACTTTCCTTACATGCAATAGCTTGGATAAATCTTGGGGTAATGATGCTGTATGAAAAAAAAAGTCAATGTAAAGATTATATAGTAGTTACATACAGTATAATTTCACCTGTATAATATTCTTAAAATGAAAAAATATAGAAATGTAGACCATGTTAATAACTTCCAGGATTTTAGGCTGCAGATGAGTGAGTATGAAAGAAAGATAAGTGTGACTATAAAAAGACAATATCAAAGATCCTAGTGGTGATAGAATCTTTATTATATTGATAACAGTATTCTGATTGTGACTTTATATTAGAGTTTGGCAAGATGTTACCATTGTTGGAAACTGAGGAAGGGTACACAGGATCTCTGCAGTATTCCCTACAACTGCATATGAATAAAAAATTATCTAAAATATAAAGTTAAAAAATTCTTTCACATAGTCTCTTGAAATTGCTGTATCTAAGTTTTTATTTTGCCCATATTCTAATCAAGAAAGGATCAAGTCAGTATTTTAAGAGTCTTAAGATAAAGCAAAGTTGTCTATTGAAATTCCAACTCAGGTTGTAATTTCAGCTATGCTTTGGGTCTGATAATTAATGGGGGCCATTAGATTAAGCAATTAATTATGCCTTTTGGGGCTTATTATTAATAATCTCTGTTCAGTTCCAGTGTTTTCCTGTGGGTAACAGTGCTATATTTAAATGTTTTGGCTGACCTTCCTTTTTATTTGGCAGATATAAGGTTATAAAAGTAGTTATAAAGGAATATAACATCTGTAGTTGATCTGATAATTTGTGTCTTTGATTCTTTAAAGGAATAATTGTGCCGGCTGACATTCAAACCAGTGTAAAAAGGAAAAGGAAACCAACACCCTTGTAAGAGGCTAAACAGTGCTCTAGAAACGAATGATTTTGGTCAGGATTGCTGTTAACAAGATCAAATAATTAAAAATGTGGTGATATTTGTGGTGTGGAAGAAAGAATGTGGTTAGTTCTACCAGTTAAACTATAGGGTCAGATAAGTCTCAAACTGATGGAATTTCTTGCATGTAGAAATTCAAAGGCCAAAAATAGCTAAGGTGGTCTTAAACAATATAGACACGGTAAGAAAACTTGCTCTACTAATTAATAAAACCTACTGCAAGGCTACCACAAGGTGGACGATGTGGGATTTGTACACAGCCAGACAAAAAATGAAGGCATTTGTGTTGAGTAGCTCTCCTTATTTTCATTTTTCCTCACTGGCTTCTATTTGACTCTTGACCATCTCATTTTCCTCATCTGTGAATATTGGAATGCTCTGTAACTCAGGCTTCAAAGAACTTTTTTCTTTACACTCATTGAAAAATAATTTTAGTATTCTGATATATTATCCAAAAGCATATAAAACTGGCATAGGCAGTGGCAACTGTAGCAATGGCAGCAACAACAGGGAAGGACTTGGCTGGAGCCAGAACCGGCTACACCGGCTCAAAGATGGTCTGTGGCTCATATGCTGTCCATCCTAGTACCATCTCTGTTGAGGCAGGAGCCCACCCCACAGTGCACCTGATGTTCCCTGACACAACCTAGGAGACAGCGCTTATCAGCTACATCAGCTTAGCATTCACCACTATGTCATTTTTATTTTTTTAAACATTAACTAGGAAACTGTTAAAAAATATGATCTTTTATGATATAAAACTGTAGATTTTACATGTTTTGCTAACACCAGACATCAAAAATGGAGAGAGTAATAATAAATTCATATTTATTAACAGTATAATGATTCAAGCATCTATAACAAAGAAGCAGCAATATGATTTCTTTATGGTAGCCTAATATAATTGGTATAATTGCTTTGCAGTACCCTAGCCTATACACTAATGAATGGATTCTTACAAAAAATGTATGGCACACAGTATTATCATCATATTTATGATATAGTATTAGAAAAATTACATATCTTTATATGTAATTTAAGTTACATATCTTTAAAAATCACTAAACTGTGATAATAGGCTGATACACAGTTTCTTCAATTTTGAAAGAAAGGGGTACAGAGTATGGTAATATAATTCTTTGGAAAAAAGTTATAAAACTATGAAAATGAACCCATTATTAATTTTATATGAACTATAACTTACCTATGCCCATGTACTGATAAGCTATCTGCTTCCATACAAGTCTTACATGCAATGCTCAACACAAGGAATACTTAATCAATGATGATAATGCATTGAAAATGTCTCACACAGTTCTTGCTGTATGGTTATTAGGTTCTCACATGAAGATACAAATACATACACAACAGACACATTTATTAACTGCATAGCATGATGATTATTTTCATTAAGTGGAAATGGCTCATCATAAGGTCTTCCTGTTCATTGTCTTTACATTGAGTAGGCTGTGGAGGAAGAGGAAGAAGAGAGTTTATCTTGCTGTCTCAGGGATACAAAGGTGTAAGAGATGGAGGAGGTGGAAGAGGAAGCAGCAGAGGCAGGCACACTTGGTGTAAATTTAGAGAAGTTCGTTATAACTTCTGTTTGACTTTGCCTTTTCATTTCTCTAAAATTGTTTCTATACAGCCCTCATTCTCCTTCCACCATTTGCTTTGTGTCATAGAGGGTTCATGTCATAAAGGAGTCTTGAATAATCAGAACTCTTATGCCACCAAATTGTCTCCTTGTTTTTTTTGGCTCCGCTTCTTCAAGTTGTTCCTCCTCATCTCCTGGCACTGGTTCAGGAGCATTCATGTCCATTAAGTTGTCTTCTGTTAAATCCTCTGGTGTGGTGTCTGTTACCTCTTGAATTTCTCCCAGATCCACATTTTGAAACCCTTCACCCCTCCCACCACCTTTTCTGCTATATCCACAATCTCTTTCATGATTACTTTGATTAGCTCCATTGAAAATTCTGTGAAGTCATACACAACATCTGGGCAGTTTTTTCTCCAACAGAAGTTTGTTTTGGGCATGATAGCTCACATGGCTATTTCTATAACAACAATGGCAACTTCAGTGATATAATTCCTCTCGAGTTACATGATGTTTTCTCTATCAAGGTTCTCTTCCATAGGATTGCCAATACTTTTCCATGAGTACTATGCGTACGAAGCTTTAAAGGTCCTTGTGGCCCCTTGATCTGGAAGCTGAGTTATGAATGTTGTGATTGGAGGCAAGTAGACCACTTTGACACCTTCAGATTTTAATTCATGGGGTTCTGGGGGCCAAAAGCATACTCTAAAATCAAAAGAACTTTAAAGTGCTATCCCTCACAGGCAAGGTAGTTATTGACTTCAGGGACAGAGCATCGGTGGAACCAGTCCAGAAGAAGTGCTCTCCTTGTCCAGGCTTCCTCGTTGTACAACAGCAAGACTGGCAGCTGGTGTTCATCTTTTTCCTTTAAGGTTCAGGGTTAGTGACTTTATACATAAGGGCAGTCTTGGTCATAAATCCAGCTGCATTTGCACAAAACAGTGGGGTTCACCTCTCCCTTCCTGCTTTATGCCCTGGTGCTCGCTTCTCTTCATTACTAATTCATGCATTTTGTGGCATTTTTCTCCAAGAATAGGGCACTTTTGTCTGCATTAAAAACCTGTTCAGGCAGATATCCTTTTCCTCAGTGATTTTCTTAATAGGGTCTGGGAAATATTCTGCAGCTTCTTGGTTGGCAGAAGCTGCTCTTTTTAGGTTATCTTGACATTTTTTTAAGCCAAACCCATTTCTAAAATTGTTCAAACAGCCTTTGCTGCCATTAAATTATCTAGCTTTGGATCCCTCACCTTCCTACTGCTTTATGTTGTTATATAATGACCTTGCCTTTTCTTGAATCATACCGAGTCTATAGGTTTGCTGTTCTTATAGCAATCCTGCACCCAAATAAAGCTTCATTTTCAATACAAGATAAAAAGGTATTTCACAAAACATTCAAGGTTTACTTGCCTGCTGCTATCATGGTAGTGATGCTTCACAAATTTCCTTTTCTTTTTTTACAATGGTCCTTGCACTAGATTCATTTATTCTCAAATGGTGAGCAGCTGAAGCTTCAGAACTCAATCTACAATACCTATCAGGCAGTTCAACTTTTTTTTTTTTTTTGTAATGTCATGGCTTTTCTATTTCTTGGGAGCACTCTCAGCATCTCTACTTGCACTTCATATGGGTTCTATGGTGTTATTCAAGGTTTACAGTATTGCACTAAAGATGATGAAAAATACATGAGAACTGTAAGAGATCACTTTTTATTGCAATATGCAATTTATTGGAGAGACAAGCTACTTTCCCAAGGAATAAATTCCTTGGGAATTTTAAATGGATACTTGTAACACTTGAGCTCACTGCAATAGCAACAGGATATGGCTATAAAATTATTAAAATAGTACAATATGTACTACATTTAATTTTCAGCAGTTATGATTTAATACTGCATGTTTACATTTGTTTACATTTCTCTTAACTGAAAGTAGCATCGTATGGTTTGTGTGCGCATATGTTTTTAATCAATTTTAACTTTATGTAAAAGATTTGTGTTTACTCTTGGCAGTAAATGATAAAATGGACTATTATCTACTTTTTTTTTTTTTTTTGCATTCATGACATACCTAACTTTTTCTTACTTTGCTATTTCTAGGTTGGGTGGTTTGCCTGAGAGTATTTTTTTAATTGCCACAAATCTACAAACATTTTTTTAAACATTATTTTAAACATTTTTTTAAACATTCTCATAAAATGCACCTGTTGTTCAAGATTCAGTTGTATCCATGTTACCATCTTTTCCTTCTGCTAACTGTTTCTATAAAATAAAACTATGGCTACCAGAATGTCAATGGAAGTGGTGTCTTCAACCTTCAGGTCATCTCCTTGAAGAAGAAGCTATTTGTTCTGGACTTTCCTAATAAGTTTACTAAGGGCTGGGCTTGAGATACAAGAGTAAGCTCTACTCATGAGCTACAAGACAACCCCTTGGAAAATTATGCAGCAATAAGGCTGAAATGAATCTGGATACCACGGTTACCCTGGGGGCAGAAACATCTTTCCTTCCCTGAAGGGCTTGGTCACAATGCTTTGTGAGATAGAAATAAGCATGTATGTTAAACCATTATTTTAGATGTCTTTATTCTAGCACTGTTTTCTGTACTCTAGTTCATGCATTCATACACTCTCCTAACTTATTCCTGCCTCATTCTTTCTTCATCCTTGGCTCCTTTTACATCCCATTTTTAAGCTTTAAACTGGGTCTACTTTCAAAATGGATACAAAATCGGATCATTCTAACCTACTACATGGGTTATTGTTGTAGTAGTTTAACTGGTCTTCTTGGTCTTCCTCAAATTTATTTTCAACTTAGCAGCTGGAGTGTTCTTATAAAATATGCCAAATTAGCCCTGGCTTGTGGCTTAGTGGATAAGGTATTACCTTGCAAACTCAAAGGTTGCTGGTTTAATTCCTGGACAGGGCAACATAACTAGGTTGCAAGCCAAGTCTCCAGCTAGGTCCATAGCTGGAGGCAGGTGAAAAGCAACCATACATTGATGTCTCTCTCCCTCTCATCCTTTCTCCCTTCCTCCATCTCTAAAAATAATAAATAAAATATTTTTTAAAATGAAATAAAATAAAATATGTCAAATTATGTCACACGTATAACTAATCACCTCCAATGACTTCAGCCTTTCTATTGAGTTTTTAAAAATCTTACAAGAACTTACATACCATACCTTACTTCTACCTCTATAAACTTATTTTCTTCACTTTACCATTTGCCTGAAATTATTTCATGCAAGATGTCCACATGACTCACTCAATCACTTTCTTTAGATCTCTTTGTAATAATCATATTATCAGTGTTGTCTTCTCTATAAAGTATCAACTCCACACAATTTTCTCTTACTACCATTTTTAGTACTTTGGTTTATTTTTCTCCATAATACTTGCCACTTTTTGACTTATAATGACTTTCCTTTTTCATGTGAGCTCTATAAAGATAGAAGTGTCTTTTATTTTTGTTACTTTTTAAAAAAATTCCTGCTTCACTATTATATTAGATGTCTAGAAGGTGCCTGCATCATAGTGGTCACTCGATAAATAATGGCTGAGTTGAATAAGTCATAATAAATATCTATCTGTTCAATGAAATAGAAAATAATTATAACAAATGATATGAAAAATAATTATATAAAGATAATCACAACAAAGTGCTAGTTTAAAAAAGGAAAATATTTACTATAAAAATATGATTAAAATATATTAAAACTATAGAATAAGCTATTCCCTGTACATCTACCCTTGCTCCCAACAATAGCAATTTGACATCTATCAAGAGACAAAAGTGACTTTCACTTGTGCCCTGAGTAACAGACATATAACTTAGAACAAGCTGCAGGCCCTAACATGGCCGTTACCAGCCATGGCTCTCCTTGCCTTAGTCCAAGAGCCCCTAAAAGTAAGTGAAACAAACACAGTTAGGCTGTAGATTCTAAAAGATCCCTGTAACTGGGCTTGAGCCCATGCCAGTTATAGTCTGCCAGGGATCCTGAGGATCCAGGGTCCCAGTGGTAGACATCCCCATCTACAACCCTTGTGATTCTACAAAGATCCTACACTGGGCTCCAACCCCTTCCAACTGCTGTCTATGACTAATCCTGCTGGCACAGGGACCCAATGGACATGTGCCTGGCTGCACATTTGGAGATGTTAAAGACCCCTGTACTAGGCTCCAAAGACATCGCAGCTACATTTAAGCAATAGACCTGCTAGCCGAGGGATCCAGTGAAGACACTCTTGTCTATGTTCCTGGAAGTCCTAAAAGGATCTTATGCTCAGCTTCAGCCCTTCTTAGCCATAGTCTACAAACAGTATTGGTGATGCAGAAAACTTGTGGGAGACACTCCATCTGTACTTCAAAAAACCCTGAAAATACCTTCTACTTTTCTCCAGTCACTCTAGTCATAGTCAGGAACCAGTCTAGCCTATTAGCCACCTGGTGGGAGACATGCCCATTCATGCCTTCAGAGCTAGGTCTGCAGATATCAGTTTGAGCTGTGGAATCTCAAATGGCCGTGGGACTTAATTGCAGTCTCTCTGTCACGATCCAGGTCCAGCTCTACTTACCCAGGGACATACCCAGTGACCATGATGCAGCCATCTCAGGGAAGTGGCAGGAATCACATCTGCTACACAATTGGTAATAGTCCTGCTGTTTGGGGAACCAACTGTGAAACATGAAGCATATTCTTATTACAATACCACCCTACTGAACAAGTGACTAGAAACAGTCCCAGAGATAATCTACATTTCCCCTAACCCCTGGTAATAAATCTGCCAACAGTAGACCTTACTGCAAATCCAGGGACATCATTATAACCAACATCAACCTAGCACAATGCAATTCTGGAAGTAACCCTAACAGCTAAAGTAACAGATAAGAGGTTTTTATCCGCTGAAACCAGTATATAAACACTTGAAAAAGTGTTTGCTTCTTCTAGTGCACGAACACCAAGATAAAGCTACATGAATCATAAAAACAAATAAAAAACCCTAGGCAAATATAAAACTACCAAACAAAACTATTAAAGCTCCAGGAATTGACCTTAAGTAACTAAAGGTCTACAAATTTTCTGACAAAGAGTTCAAAATAATCATTTTAAAGAAACAATGAAATCCAGGAAAACATAGATCAACTACACAAAATCAGAAAAACAATGCAGAAACAAACTAAAAAATTTAACTTTAAAAAAAAAATACAAAGCATAAAAGAGAACCAAACAAAAATCCTGGAGCTAAACGACACAGTGGCAGAACTAAAACTATCAGTAGAGAGTTTTCATAACAAAACTGAAAATTCAAAATAAAGATTTTTCAAACCTGAAGATAGATAAAATTAATGAACCAGCTAAAGCAAGAAAAGTAGGGGGAAAAAAGAATGACAAAGAATTAATAAAGCTGAATTACAGGACACCATCAAGCAAATGAAGATTCATATTATGGAAGTCCCAAAGGGAGAAAAGAGAGGAAAGTGGTCAGAAACATTAGTTAAAGGAATAATATCTGAAAATTTTCCATACCTAACAAGTGATATAGATAACCAGGTACAAGATACTCAAAAGACCCCTCAAAAGCAAGATCAAATCAAAAAAGACAATTCCAAGACATTTTAATCAAAATATTAAAAGTCTAGGACAAGGAAATAATTTTGAAAGTAACAACAGTAAAATGACCAATTATACAGTATACTCTTATGATGCTATAAGCAGATTTCTATGCAGAAACCTCGCAGGCCAGGGGGCAATGGGGTAATATATTTAAAATGTTGAGAGAGAAAAAAACCTGCCAGTGAAGGATATTATATCTAGCAATGTTGTCCTTGAGAAATAAAGGAGAGATAAAGACATTTCCAAACAAACAAAAGCTAAGGAAGTTCATTACCACTAGACCCATTTTATAAGAAATGCCAAAGGACTTCGTCAAGATGAAATGAAAGGATGCTATATAACAACATGAAAACATATAAAACTCACTGGTAAAGATAACTATGCAGCCAGGTACAGAATACCCTAATATGAAATGATGTGTGTGTGTGTGTGTTTGTGTGTGTGTGTGTGTGTGTAAATAATTTATATATCTACTATAAAAGTTTTTAAAATAATATTTAAAATGACTATAGCTACAATTTATTAATGAATGAACAAAGTAAAAACGTTAAAGTATAATATCAATAGTATAAATTATGGAGGGAAATGTAGAGGTTTTATATGTGTCTGAATATAATTTATTAACACATATGTCTACATATATGTGTTAATACGTATGTCTACAAAATGCTTATATAAGCCTCATGGTAACCACACACACAAACACACATAAACCCTCTATATTTACACAAAAGGTAAAGACAAAAAAATTACAACATACCACTACATAAAGTAAACCACAAAGGAAGATGGTTAAAGAGGAAGAAGTGAACAAAAAAACTTAAAAACAAGTCAGAGAAAATTAATGAAATGACAATAGTTATCACCTATCAATAATCAATTAAATGGAAATGAACTAAATTCTCCAATCAAAAAACACAAAGTGGCTAAATGTGTTTAAAAAAAACAAGATCCAACAATATACTCCCTACAGGAAACCTATTCTAGCTTTAAGGACACACATAGGTTGAAAACAAAGGGAAGATAGAACATATTCCATGCAAATGATAACTAACAGAGAACAGAAGTGACCATTTTATGTTAGATAAAATAGATATTAGGGCAAATCTATCATAAGAAACGAAGTCACTATATAGTGATAAAGGGGTCAATTTATCAAGAAAATATATAAAAATGTGAATATATGTGCACCCAATATTTAAGTATCTAAATATTAAAAGCAAATATGAACAGAAATAAAGGGAGAAGTAGCTTTATAATAAAAGTAAACTTTAGCCCTGGCTGGTGTGGCTCAGTTAGTTGGAGCATTGCCCCATAACAAAAAGGTTATGGGTTCAATTTCCAGCCAAGTCACATTACCTAGGTTGTGGGTTTGATACCCTGTCTGTGTGCTTGTGATCCGCAGTCTGAGTGTGACTCAGGCAACCAATTGATGCTTCTTGGTCATACTGATATTTCTCTCTTTCTCTCTCTCTCTCTCTCTCTCTCTCTCTCTCTCTCTCTCTCTCTCTCTCTCTCTCCCTGTCTATCTAAAAAGCAATGAAAAAAATGTCCTTGGATGAGGATTTTTAAAAACTTCGAAGACTTCAATACCCCACATTCAATAATGAATGGTTCATCCAGACAGAAAATTAATAAGGAAACTCTCAACTTGCTTAACTCTATAAAATCAAACAGACATATACAGAATATTTCAACTAACAGCTAAAATGTATGCGCTTTTTCCAAGCAGACATGAAGCATAATCCAGGATAGAAGGCCACTAAGTAAGTTTTAACATATTTAAAAAGATTAAAATCATATCAAGTACCTTTTCTGGACACAATAGTATGAAAATAGAAACAAAAGGAGGAAAAGAGAAAAATTAACAAGTACATGAAAATTAAACAACACATTTTTGAAAATCAATGGCTCAAAAAGAAATCAAAAGGGAAGTAGAAAATACCTTGAGACAAATTAAAACAAAAATGCATCATATTAAACTTACAGGCTGTAGTAAAAGCAGTACTAAGAGGAAATTTTACAGCAATGAAAGCCTACTTCAAAAAACAAGATTAAAACTAAACCAGCTAACTTTATACCTCAAAAAATTAGAAAAACATTGGCCCCATTATCAAAAGAAAGAAATAATATAGATTAGAATAAAAAGAAATAAAATAAAGATTAGGAACAAAATAGAAAAGTCAATAAAACTAGTTGTTTTTTGAAAAGATAAATAAAATTAATAAACATTTATCTAAATTAACCAAGAAAAAAGAAAGAGGATTCAAAAACATGAATACAAGATAAGACTTTACAACCTACACAATAGAAACACAAAGAATTATAGGAGACTAGTATGAACATTTATACATAAAAAAATGTGGATAATCTATAAGAGGTGGATAAATTATTAGAAAAACACTACTTATCAAGACCCATGAAGAAATAAAAAGGCCAATAATTGCTAAGGAGATTAAAGAGACCATATGGATACATTTCTGAATTATACCAAGCATTTAAAAAAAATTAATACAAAGCTTTCTCAAATTTTTCAAGAAACTTGTTAAAGAGGAATAATGCCCAAACTCATTCTATGAGGCCAAAATGACCTTAATACCAAAGCCAGAACAGGACATTAAAGAAAAGAAAGTAAGAGGCCAGTATCTCTGATGAATGCAGATGCAAATTATTTCAACAAAATTCCAGTGAACTAAATTAAAAATAAAACAAAAACACACAAAATGGATCACACACCATGATCAAGTGGGATTCATTCCTGGGAGGCAAGGATGTTTCAACATATGCAAATAAATAAATGTGATATACCACATTAATAGAATGAGTGATAAAAAAATCATTTGATCCTCTTAACAATTGCAGAAAAGCATTTGATAAAATTCAGTTTCAGTTCATAATGAAAGCTCTCATCCAATTGCGTGTAGCGGAACCCTGCCTCAACCTAATAAAGGCTATAATGTGGAAAACCAACAGCTAAAATGTCCTTAGAAGGAAAAATCTCAGCTTTTCCTTCTAAGATTAGGAACAAGGAAAGGTAGTTATCCTTACTACTTCTAATCTATGTAATACTGGAAATCATAATCAGAGCAATTAGGCAAGAAAAAGTAATAAAAGTATCCAGATTGGAAAGGAAGAATAAAAATATCCCTGTTTGTATATGGCATAATGTTGTACATAGAAAACCCTGCAGAATCCATCACAAAATATTTATGTTCATAAATATGAACAGTATTTACTTAATAGGTTTATAATAGAGTGTCATTTCATTTTTATAATTTTGTATTAATGTAATACAAAATTAATTTAACAAGTAAACAAGTATTATTAATAGATATTAAAAACACTTCTAAAAATGAAAATGGAAGAGTATTTTGGTTTAATAATTTATCATAACAAATATAAATGGTTAATAAATATATGGAAAAGTCTTTACTCAGTTTTCTTATTACTTTATGTTTTTGTATTAGTCCTACATTTTTCTCTTTATTTACTTTTTTGTATCTTTATTTTTGAGGCTGTCTTTTCTTACATTCTGTTGAAAATATTAAAATGTTCCCTGAAAGTCTCTGTAATCCTATTTAGAGCTACTCCTCTTAATCTTCAGAATTATCTTCCATTCCCTTGTAATGCAGTCTTTCAGCATGCTGACTTACCCTGTTCACTCATCCTCCAGGCAGAAAGAAAGAGAGGACGAGAGAAAACCATATCCAGACCCAATAATGGCCCCAAAAGATTGCATGGTTTGCTCTTGGCTTCTCCCGGTACCTTCAGTGCTATTATAATAATTTCCTTAGAATTACAGCCAGAAAACAGCGAGATATAGGCACATCTCTCAGCCAGTTTCCAGGAAAAAACAGTCTGTTCAACTTTCATCTAGGGTAGCCTTAGTGACCCAAGATTGAACCTTTTTCTTCACTCTCTTTTATATGTCACTCTTAGTAAAGATATATCAATCAAAGCAAATAACCTCCCCCAAAACTAAGTTTCACTAATGCAGTGCTGTCAAGATCCTGTTTTTTTGTTCTCTGCCACCTGAAGACCATTTATTGCATCTTTATTTTCTCCTAATTGTCTGTGAAAAGGTATGTTGATGGAGTAAAGGGCATCATATTGCCTTAACAATCAAGAACAATGCAGTGAAATAGTGGGGTAGTTATATTATTGTTTAATATGTGAGATTTTGAACCAAGGTTCACGTAATCATCAAAATTATTTCATGTACCTTCTAATGACTGGTCTCTCTCTGATAAGATGGACACAGACTGAGTTGTCCAATCAGTTCCTTGGGCCTTCAGGTTAATGATATTCTTTTTGTTTGCTTGTTTGTTTGGTTTTTGTTTTTGTTTTTGGTGAAATGTGAAGATCTTTGGTCTACTTTTTACATTTTATTATTTATTATTTATTGTTGTTATAATACAATTGTTTCATTTTTTCCTCATTTCCCTCCCCTGCCCCACCCTGCCCACCCCCTCACCACAGTCAATCCCTACCTCATTGTCGGTGTCCATGGGTCTTTCACATTGGCTCCTCCACTAATCCCTTACCCTACTTTCCACCCCTCCCTGTAGTCACCATCATTCTGCTCCTTTTTTTCCATGGCTCTGGTTTTACTCTGCTCATCTATTAGTCTCCTGTATGGTATTTATCTTTTGCTGCTTGACTTATTTCATGAAGCATGATACTCTCCAGATCCATCCATGCTATTGTAAATGGTAGGAGTTCCTTCTTTCTCTCTGTTGCATAAAACTCCATTGTGTAAATGTACCAAAGTTTTTTGATCCACTCATCCACTGATGGGCATTTAGGCTGCTTTCAGCATTTGGCTATTGTACATAGCGCCACTATGAAAATAGAGGTGCATAGGTTCTTCTGAATTGGTGTTTCAGGATTCTTTGGGTATAATCCTAGCAGTGGAATTGCTGGGTCATAAGTAGTTTTTTTAGGAAGTTCCATAATGTTTTCCATAGTGGCTGCACCAGTCTGCATTCCCACCAGCAGTGCACCAGGGTTCCGTTCCCTTTTCTCCACATCCTCATCAGCACTTGTTATTTGTCGATTTGTTGATGATGGCCATTCTGACAGGCGTGAGGTGGAATCTCATTGTGGTTTTAATTTGCATCTCTTTGATGGTTAGTGATCTTGAGCATTTTTTCATACGCCTATGGGCTTTTGTATGTTCTTCTTGGAGAAGTATCTGTTCAGGTCCTTTGTCCATTTTTAAATTGGGCTGTCTGTCTCCCTTGTGTTGAGTTATATAAGTCCTTTATATGTTTGGGGATTAATCACTTACCTGAGGTATCATTGGAAAATACATTTTCCTGTATGATTGATGGGAAAACACATTTGCCAGTGTTTTCATTTTGTTAATGTTTTCTTTAGCTGAGCAAAACTTTTCAGTTTGATGTAGTCCCATTTTTTGTTTTTCTCTTTTTTTATTTCCCTTGCCCTAGGCAAGATATCAATGAAAATATTGCTGCATGGGATATCTGCTATTTTTCTGCCTATGTTTCCTTCTAGGACTTTTATGGTGGCACAGATTATGTTTAAGTCTTTTACCCATCTTGGGTTTATTCTGGTGTATGGTGTAAATTGGTCGTCTAGTTTTATTTTTTTTGCATGTGCCTGTCCAGTTCTCCCAGAACCACATGTTGAAGAGGCAATTTGCTCTCCATTTTATGTTCCTTCCCCCTTTGTCAAATATTAGTTGCCTGTAGAGTCCTGGATTTATTTCTGAGCTCTCTATCCTGTTCCATTGATCTATTTGTCCTTGTGCCAATACCAGACTGTTTTGATTACAATGGCTTTGTAATATAACTTAATAGCCAGTATTGTGATTCCTTCTACTATGTTTTTTTTTTTTTTTTTTTCTCAATATTGCTTTAGTTATTTGGGGTCATTTTTGACTCCATATAATTAAAAAAATATTCTAGGTCTGTCAAGTATGATGTTGGTATTTTAATAGGGATTGTGTTGAATCTATAGATGGCTTTGGATAGTATGGACATTTTTATGTTAATTCTTCCCATCTATGAACATGGAATATGCTTCCATTTATTTGTATCTTCCTTAATTTTTTTTCTTCAGTGTTCTGTAGCTTTCCAAATACAGGTCTTAGTTAAGTTTATTCCTAGGTACTTTATTTTTCTTGTTGTTATAGTAAATGGAATTTGTTTCCTAGTTTCTTTCTCTGATGTTTTATTGTTGGTGTATAAAAATGCCTTAGATTTCTGGATATTGACTTTGTATTTAGCTTTTTTCCCAAATTCACTTATTAGTTTGAGTAGTTTTTTGGTGGGTTTTCTATGAACACTATAATGTCATCTGAAAATGACAGTTTTACTTCCTTCATTCCAATCTGGATGCCTTTGGTTCCTTTTTCTTGTCTGATTTCTGTGGCTAGAACTTCTAAAATTGTGTTGAATAGAAGTGGAGAGAGTGGACAGCCTTCTCTTGTTCCTAATTTTAAGAAAAAGGCTTTCAGTTTTTGCTCATTCAGTATGATGTTGGCTGCAGGTTTCTCATATATGGCCTTTATTATGTTGAGTATGTTCCCTCTATTCCCATCTTACTGAACATTTTTAACATAAATGGGTGCTTCACTTTGTCAGATGCCTTTTTGGCCTCTATTGGTATGATCATATGATTTTTGTCTTTCAGTTTGTTTATCTGGTGTATTATGTTTATTGAATCTAGTTTGCCAGTATTTTATTGAAGATTTTGGTATCTATGTTCATCAATGATATTGGCCTATAGTTTTCTTTCTTGTTGCGTCTTGAGCAGGTTCTCCGATTAGCATAATACTAGCCTCATAGAAAGAGTTTGGGAGTATTCCCTTTTCTTGAATTTTTTGGAATAGTTGAGAAGGACAGGAATTAGTTCTTACCCTAAATGTTTGGTAAAATTCGCCTGTGTAGCCATCTGGTCCAGGGCTTTTGTGTGCCAGGAGTCTTTTTATTACTGCTTCAATTTCGAGCTTTCCACTTCTTCCTGATTCAGTTTTGGAAGATTATATGTTTCCAGAAATTTGTCCATTTCACTCAAGTTGTCAAATTTTTTATCATATAGCTGTTCTTAGAAATTTCATACGATCCTTTGTATTTCTGTGGTATCAGTTGTAATTTCTCCTTTGTCATTTCTGATTTTATTTATTTGTGTCCTCTCCCCTTTTTTCTTGATGACTTTGGATAATGGCTTGTCAATTTTGTTTATCTTTCCAAAGAACCAGCTTTTGGATTTACTGATCCTTTGAATTCTTCTTTTAGTCTCTATGTCATTTAATTCTGCTCTGATCTTGATTATTTCTGTCCTTCTACTTGCTTTGGGTTTTGTTTGTTATTCTTCCTCTAGTTCTTGGAGCTGTAGGGTTAGGTTGTTTATGTGAGCTTCTTTAAACCTTTTTAGGTAGGCCTGTATTGCTATAAATTTTCTTCTCAGCACTGCCTTTGCTGTGTCCCATAGGTTTTGGGTTATTGTGTGTTCATTTTCATTTGTTTCCAGAAACTTTTTTGATATCTTCCTTGATCTCAGTGTTAACCCAATTATTATTCAATAGCATGTTATTCAGCCTCTATGAATGTCAATATTTTGGGGTTTTTTCCTTGAGGTTGGTTTCTAGCTTCCAGCCATTGCGGTCTGAGAAGATGCTTGATGTGATTTCAATTTGTTTTAATTTATGGAGGCTTATTTTGTTTCCAACCATGTGGTCTGTCTTTGAGAAATTTCCATGTGCATTTGAAAAGAAAGTGTGTTTTGCTTTCATAGGGTGAAAAGTTTTATATATATATATATATATATATATATATATATATATATATATATATCAGTTACGTCCATTTCATTTAGGGTGTTGTTCAATGCCATAATGTCCTTGGTGTTTCTTTGCTTGGAAGATCTGTCCATTGTTGATAGTGGGGTGTTAAAATCCCCTATTGTGAGTGTGTTGTTGTCTATATCCTTCCTGTAGCCCTCCAAGATTTTTCTTCTATAATTGGGTGCTCCTATGTTGGGTGCATATATGTATACAAGGGTTGCGTCTTCTTGATGGATTGTTCTTTTAAATATTATGAAATGCCTTTCTTTGTCTTTTAAAAAATATTTTATTTTTATTATTTTTAGAGAGAGGGGAAGGGAGAGAGGCAGAGAGAGAGAGAGAGAGAGAGAGAGAGAGAGAGAAGAGAGGAGAGAGAGAGACATCAATGTATGGTTGCCTTTCACCTGCCTCCATCTATAGACCTGGCTGTAGACGGTACTGGCAACCTCATTATGTGCCCTGGTTGGGGAATCAAACCAGCAACTTTGGATTCGCAGGCTAGCGCCTTATTTACTGAGCCCCCAGCCAGAGCTCTCTTTGTCTCTTTTGAGGGCCTTTGTTATGAAGTCTATTTTGTCTGATATAAGTATTGCTAACACAGCTTTTTTGTGTGTGTCCATTTGCTTGATATATTTTTTCCCCATCCCTTTACTTTCAGTCTGTGTAGATCTCTTGTTCTGATATGGGTTGCTTATAGACAGCATAAATGTGGACCATGTTTTCTAATTCACTCAGCTACCCTATATCTTTTGATTGGAGTGTTTAATCCATTTACATATAAAGTTATTATTGATAGTTACTTATTATTCATTGTAATTTTTTCTCTTTGTACCTGTATTTCTCTGTCTCTTTTTCCCCCCTCTTCTTACAGCAGTCCCTTTAATATCTCTTGCAATATCCTTTGGTGGAGATACACTCTTTTAGCTTTCTTTTGTCTTGGAAATTCCTTATTTCACCTTCCATTTTGAATGAGAGCTTTGCTGGGTAGAGTCCTGGTTGAAGGCCTTTGCTTTTCATTACTTGGAGTATTTTTTTCTGTTCTCTTCTGGCTTGTTGTTTTTCTGTTGAGAAATCAGTGACTAGCCTTATTGGAGCTCCTTTGTATGTTATTAGCACTTTTTCTCTTGCTGCCCTATGAATTATCTCTTTATCTTTGAATGTTGCCATTTCAACTATGATGTGTCTTGTTGTAGGCCTATTTGGGTTCATCTTCATTAGGACCCTCTGTGCTTCCTATACTTGGGTAATGTTTTTATCTCACTAAACTTAGGAAGTTTTCTGTCATTACTTTTTGAAACAGGTGTTCTATTCCTTGCTCCTCCTCCTCCTTCATGGTATTTCTATGATGTGGATATTATTGTGTTTCTTGTTGTCCTGCAGCTCTCTTAACATCTATTCATTCTTTTTCAGTCTTTTTAAATTCTGTTGCAATGTCTGGGCTTTTTTTTCATGTTGTCCTTCAGCTCACTGATTCAGTTCTATGCTTCCTCTAACCTGATTTTGATTCCTTCTACTGTGTCCTTCCATTCAGAAACTGTATTCTTCATTTCCTTTTGGTTCTTATTAATGGTTTCTATGTCTTTTTTAATGCTGGTATAATTTTCTGGAAGTTCCTTATAATTTCCCTGGAGTTCTTTATAGCTCCTCTGGAGTTTTTTGTAGTTTTCTTTGAGTTCATTGAGCTTTCTTATAACAATTGTTTTGAATTCTATATCTGATAGATTGTTTATCCCCATTTCACTTAGCAGTTTTTCTGGGGATTCCTCCTTTCCCTTTGGTGATGAGGTGTTTCTTTTCCTCCCCATTTTATGTGTCTTTTCCTGCTTGTTTTTATTTTTTATATTAATCTGCTATGACTCCCTGCCTTCATTTATTGACCTTCTGTGGTAAGAGACCAATAAGATTCAGTTGTGCAGACTGCTAGATTTCCTTAACTTGAACTCGGGCTGAAGCACTCAGTCTCTGTGACTGAGCTTCTGTTTTGGGTCTGCTATCGCTACAGTTACTGGGACTCTCAAACACAGGCACCTTAGTGGGAGGGGCCGAACACTATGCTGTTTGTTTCTGTGAGATCAGTTGGGCAGGTTGGTTGCCTTGTCCACAGGGCTCAGGCTGGAGCACACATCTCTTGCTGGCTGGCTTCCTTTTTGGGCCTGCCACCTCTGCCAATGATATTCTTTTGGACTCTGCTAACATGTTTATTGTTATTTCTAGTTTTTATCTTACATGTGCATCTTCTCTGGCTCTGTTTTCCATGAACTTTCATTGAATATTAAGAGATTTTACACTGGTGTCTAGAAGCTATTTTAAACCAAAATTTTCTTTAATTAATTGATTCATATAAAACTTGTTTTCTGGGTTAAGTCTTTGCCTCTATATATCAGTGAGAATTAACTTGAAATTTAACTTGTAAACAATTTCTTCATTGGCCTGTGAACCCAAAGGTTGCTCATTTGATTCCCTACCCAGGGCACATAACCAGGTTGCAAGCCAGGTCTCCAGCCAGGTCTGTAGCTGGAGGCAGGTGAAAGGCAGTCATACATTGATGTCTCTCTCCCTCTCTGCCTCTCTCCCTTCCCCTCTCTCTGAAAAATAATATACAAAATCTTTTATTAATAAATAAATAAATAAATAAAACCAATTTCTCATCTGATGTACATGTATCATTGGTGCCATTTTTCATTAAGTAGCACTCAAATTTAAGGGTACATTTTTTCCTAATAAAATTGTATTCATAGATGGTGATGTACTTAGTTTACTTAAAAAAAATATGGGTGTTGTAGATATATCAAATTTTAGTATTTTCATTACATAATCAGTGACTAAATACCATTATGAACTTTAACCCCCTTTGCCATCTCCTGTTCCAAATCCTTTTCTGACTTTGTTGCAGAGCTATGGGAGAAGATAATGGCATACTAGTTCTGGGGCAAGAATCCTATGTTTGTTTCTCACAAATATATGACATCACTATTCCTCTACGTTTTCTTTGCTTGTCCCTTGACTCAGAGTCAATATAGTGTGTCAGAAAGAAGCTGGCTGTTGGAAACAATTTTAGCTCTGCTAATTGACCAGCCTTTAGTGGACAGGCTATCTACTTTTCTGAATTTGTTTACTTATCTGCAATATAGAGATTACCCCTTTGGGGAGCTCTTAAAAGAATTGCTTGCATTACCTGGAAGTGTCTAGTGAATATAATTTTCATTTTTCGGTTTCCTGAACATCAAAACAGCTCGATTGTCTTAAAATGTGAAACTGATTAGGTGCTGAAAAGGATAATCATTACTGCTCTCTCATTCTCCAAACTTAGTATATTTACTTTCCAAACCTGGATTATTATTAATTAAATCATAACAACATGATATGATTTTCAGTAGTGTGGGTTTAGTTGCTGGCAAAACCCAGTTGATAAAACTCAGCTTTAGCTTTTAGGTTGTGACCCTCCTCATCTCTTCATCGTCCCCAATATAACCACTTCTCATGACACTTAGGGGATTTTAGTTGGGATGATTAGCACTATAAAAGAAGTAGTTGTGAAATCGGATGCCAGTAACTTTTGGATTCTGATACTCTTTAATCTTGCACCTTTCCTGTAAAATAAATCCCATTTTCCAGAGATTTTTGGAATTGTGTAAGTAACCTTGTGATAAGAGAATGAAGTGTTATCAAACAGGAAATACAGAAAATAAATTCTAGAGCCATGCAGGTTAGGACATGTTACTGGGTCATTAAATCAACTTAGTGTGCTGTGGCCAAAATTTAATAAAATGAAATATATGATGGAATAGAAAATAATGGAATGAAATAGGTGTAATATAATAGAATGCATTGAAACGTGGTGTTATTATTACTCTTCGCACAAAATAGATCCATGGGCCAAAGTGGGTGCATACACCTTGACTTCATTAAAAGTAAAAGAAAGAAACAGGCTCAACAATGCACAAGATTTGCATGTAGCATTAACCTCATATGTTCCATGCTGGATTAATTTGTAATCTAGCTAGCACCACTAGAAGTGTTAAACATCTTTCCTAATATTTGATTATATATTATTCATATGAGGATTCCCTCTAAGTTTTATACTTAATGTTAATAACCTCACATTTCCTATTAATTTTGCTGTTTTAATTTTGTCATACTTTATCAGGAAAATTGTGATTTTCTATAATATATCTATGCCCCAGAGATATGGTGCTTTTATTTATTTATTTTTAAATTTAATTAATTAATTTATTTTTAAAGATTTTATTCATTATTTTTAGAGAAGGGTAGGGAGAGAAGAAAAAAGGGAGAGAAACATCGATGTATGGTTGCCTTTCACCTGCCTCCAGTTACAGACCTGGCTGGAGACCTGGCTTATAACCTGGTTATGTGCTCTGGCTGGGGAACCGAACAAAAGACCTTCGGGTTCACAGGCTGGTGTCTTATTCACTGTGCTACCAGCCAGGGCGATATGGTGTTTTTAATAGTAGGGATTTATTTTAATCTTGTTTATATACTAAGACACCAGCTCTGTGCTTGATAAATTGTAGTGCTTTAAAATATGTTGGTATGGCTATTGAATAAGTGAATTAATTCATTAATAGCATCTAGGACAACTATCATTTTGTATAATCTTTCAACGTCAATGTAAGAGAATGAAGCTGGTGTTTAAAAGACCTGGCATGCTCTGGTAGACGCTCTTCTCTCTGTGATAACAAATAGGTAAAGCCTGGCTGAGCGGCAACACATTATTCTCCTGTTTCAAATTACCTGCTCCAGGCTTCACCTGCCCCTTTGAGAACATTAGTCTCATCCTCTGGCTCACTGATTCAGAATCATGTCACCATTTTCCATGTGGGTGATAATGATTACATACTAACCAATGGACCTGCAGTTTTCTGGTCTAAGGCTCTCCAGTAATCAAGCTTTGTTTGGAAACCCTTTATTCCTCCTTGTGAATCTACCTCTGTTTACCTCCTCTGCCCTTCAGGGAGCAGGAAACAAGAATAAGGCCTCAAATGTATTGTTACACCGAGTTGCACCAACCATGGACATTGATCATCAAGCAGGCTCTAGTCCTCAGACAAGTAGGCAGCACAGATCACAGTGTGATGCATGGGCTCCCAAGGGATTTCACCTACCCTGGCTGAACTCCCAGGCCTGGCATTTCAGGGCTGTTTCTCACCTACACCATCCCAATAATCTTGCTTGAAATCATCGTCACAGACTGCCTACATTTAAGTGATAAATTCAGAAAATTTCTTGAAAAGGTCACCTTTGTAATGTATCTACTACCTGAGAAAGATCTAAATCTCATTATCTGGCTTACCAGTTCAGAGGACTTTAGCAAATTAACTTTTTTTTTTTTTTTTTTCCATTTTGGGAACACAGATGAGAGATTGGTAAGGTGAGAGTCAGTGGAGAGAAATTCTTGCTTATATTTAAACAAAGGAGATCACATCCTATATATCCAAATATCTCAGCAATTCTCCAGTCCTCTGATCTTAAATATTTGGATTTTCTTTCTTTCTTTTTTATATTGAAGCTGTTTCTTAATTATTTTTCCACTGAGACATCATTTTCCCAGAGATATCTTTTAAAGAGTGCCCCTAAGAGCTTATGCCTCTTTGATAACTTTGGATTCCCGCAATATCAAGTAAAATAGTTTTATCTGGTGAGGCAGAAAAACAGGGAAGTTGATTTATCTGAAATATTTATGAAATCAAATATGGAAACTATATATTTTGAGATTAGCAATAAGGGTTTGACATTTTAATTTGTATTCCTTGTGTTCATTGAATTAACATTTCTCAAGATATCAATTTGTTTTAGTGACAGAAAGTTTAACTAGATCAAAGTGACAAGGTTTGCAGCAGAACTACTAATCCTGCAGTAGTCATATCTGGTTCCTTTCTACAGTGGTAGTGATTTGCTTTCATGTCAAACAATGTCAAAAGTATGGTCATAATGGAGTTCTAGTGCACTGTTGGAATGCTGCAGGGCAAAAGGAGGCCGCCATTAGACAATATTTTACACGCTAAAGAATCATTTTCATTTAATAAAATGTTGATAGATTGTCAAGAAGGATAGCACTGCTGAGCTTTTGGAACTGAAATGTGTAACTTCACCATGCTTATTCCTTTATTCCTTTGGTGATATCTTGAAGGAATGTTGGCTTCTAATGAGTAATTCATTTAGGGTAACAATTGCATTGCTGTCCTAGGAGTGAGTGCATTTAGGGAATGTACATCAGTGAAACCTGAGCATCAGAACATTTTTCTCTGTTTCTTGAATTCTGAAATTGTATTTGGAAGAGATTAGTTTTTGTTGAGTTTAAGGAGTTCTAGTAAAGGAAAATTAGAAGAATTTTTTCAAATATATATTATTCAGACTTAATCATGAAAAAAATGAGTTGGATCCTCTTTAAATAATTGTATATAGTTTTTAGATATTTTTATTTCTGTGCATATTTCTATGCCAATACATTCAATAAACAAAAATACTTTTGAGTTTTTTGTGTATCTTACCAAATGAATAATTTTGGAATTATTAAAATAATCTATTTATTTGCACATAGTCCCTCCTCCTAGGTACTTTAAGTTAAAGGTAGAGAGGATTAAATAATTTATTAAATCTCTAAGGGTATATGCAGTATTGTACTTTGCATGGTAGATATTTGTGTATTTTTAAATTATTATAGAATTATTTAGAAAAAATTTCTTGATTATATCACTTTCATCCATCATTATTCATAGAAAAGTTTCTGCTGCTACATTGCAAAGTCAAAATTTGGTAGGGAAAAGATTAATAAATGATTCTTTATATTTTCAAAGGAAAGATTTTGTAATGGATCTAATTTCTCCAGACTATAAAGATGAGAATAAACTTATCAACAAATAATAAACTAATAAGAGAGCTCAGAAGACACAAATTGCTAAAAACTGAAAGTAGAATGAAATGTCTAGTTAAAGATGACACATTGCCCAAGTGTGTTTAACTCTTCTCTCTTCTGCTACCGCTAAATGTATTTTTAAAAGATAAGGATTTTTTAAAAAGACACATTCTTAAGAATTAAAAAATGAGAGTGAAACCAATCCGGCAAGAATTGTCAGAAGCTAGAAAATCAACACATAGTGGAAATGACACAATAGACATCAGAAAATGGAATCCTAAACTTGACGAAACTAAACCTGTTAATCTAATAGTTATTGTGATATTAACACCCAAAATTTCATAATTTTTGGAAGCACAAATTACCTTTGTAAGTACTAATAAAATGGGGTTAAAAACAGAAGGATTGGTTCAAAGTCTGTTTAAGAAACAGATTCTATAATCCCTCCTGTATTTCATATTGCCAGGTCATTCCCTCCTACTGTCTAATTCTCTGATAGTAATAAAATAAGCTTAGTGACAGATTGGGATAGATATATGAATTGCTTACAAATAATCAAGAAATGAGAACGCTGACATAAAAATGCAGTGTTGGACAGAATTAAAATACGAAACAATAGGAGTAACTAATTTACCTCAAAGAAAATATCAAAAGTGCTGAAATCAATTAAAGAGATGTTCTACTTGAGTGATTATCATATAAATACAAATCAAACTAGCACTGAGGTAAAGTGTCAATTTTATATTCGAAAAAACAAAGGATGGTCAACATTTTGGGCAATAGCAGATAAATTGTTTTATCATCCTTTTAGGATTGTTAATGAGTGAGATCAACTTGTAAAACAATTTGGCTCTTCTTTGACAATGAAATACATTATTTTAAATTCTGTCTTATCTATGTAACCCAAAGAAACTATTATTGACACACAGACGCATTCACCAGGTGTTCCTCTTGAATGTGTCTGTTATAAGTAGAGTTGAAGTCAGCTTTGGTGTCCATAACATAAAAAGTGGAATATACATTTTGACAGGTTTTTATTCCTGGTATAAATGGCAACATGTGATACATGTGTTTTTCTATGTCTGATTTATTTCTCCAAGTTCACCAGGGTGTAACAAAAACCAGGATTCCTTCTTTTTTAAGGCTGAATAATATGTCAATGTACGTATATCACCACATTTTCTTTACCCATTTATCCATTGATGGATATTTAAGTTGTTTCCATGTCTTTGCTATTGTGAACAAATGCTGCAGTGAATATGGGACCATTAAATATATACAGCTTTTTAAAATTAATTGTATCTCAGAGTCCTGGCTGGCTGCACAGTGGATGAGGCACTGGACTGTGAATCCAAAGGTCGCTGGTTCGATTCCTAGCCAGGGCAAACATAACCAGGTCTCCAGCCAGGTCCTTAGCTGGATGCAACCATACACTGATATTTCTCTCCCTCTTTGCCTCTCTCCCTTCCCCTCATTCTAAAAAATAATAAATAAATAAAATTTAAAAAATATATATAATAATAATGAAATAAAATTATTTGTTCCTCGGAAAAAAAAAGTGGAATGTGCCTATCTTTGAGTATCACACAGATGTTAGAAACAACTAAACAAATCCACATTAAATACCATATAGAGGGAAGAAGTTGTAAACAGAATGAGACTAATTGCATAATACCAATACTACATGACAGCATATGTGTACCTAAAATAATACTAAGTAATGCATTTTCATAGGTTAAAAATACATGTCTATAAATAAAGTGGGTCTGTATAAGGAAACTGGTAAGGTTAGAAATGGGATTGCAGAAACAGAATATGAGAACAAAATGATAAAATAGTGAGTGTATTATCAAATAAGGATGTTATTTAATAAATAATGTGTTTTATGTATTATGAGCCTATTATACTAACTAGAAAGTATGTACAAAAATAGAATGCAACAAAAATATGTTTTTTCTATATATAATGCAAAGAGATGTGTGTGCTACAATGATTGATAATTGGTTTGCACTGGGACTTGGTTATAATTATTTATGAAATGGAGGGGAAAATGCATTATTGATTCAGATATACTGTTTATGCTGCAAAAGCATGATGTTGGGTGGAATCCAATTCATTACACGAGTTTCTGACCATCTTAGGGGCCCTGTAGTCTAAGAAAAGGAAACAATGTTCAATTTGGAAATCTCTCTAAGGCAAACATATTTCAGTGGGAAATACATTTTCTTACCTACAATGTTTAGTTCAGCATAATTAACATGAATAATTTAGAATGATTTCTTGATACTTATGTTTGAGGGCTTAGCTAGATTCTAATTGCCTTTGAAATGTAGTCAGAATGTAAATTTCTCAGAAAAGAGTGGAAGGAGGTAATTCAATTAAAATGCAATATGTATTTAGAATTAGCAATACACAGGGTCTTTGCAAAATGACATTAACAGTATTATTTTATAGAAATACATGTGCATAACTTTATCCATGACACCTCTCTCTGGTTCCAACTCTTACCCCACAGCTCCTTACATATTTAATTTCACCTTTGATCAATATACTTTCCATTGAAAAGAACATAACTTATTTTGTGGGTCATTTTAAGTTGAACGCCTGCTAAAGGAGAAAGTGTCCTTTTTACCTAAGAAAAGTAGGGGAAACTCTGCTTTTATAAAAATGAGGATGTTTGAATCAATTATTTGTACTGGTTGTCATATTTACTTCCTTCTGTAGCAAGATATCACATTTGTGAACATCCAAGTTAGTTTTCTCTCACTGTGGATAAAAACCAGAAAAATGTTATATGTTATAGAATGGGTCATAAGAAAATGAGCTTTATATGTTCAAGTAGGATTTTTAAAAATCAAGCTCTCTGAATTAATTTGAAATCTTCTCAGTATGAAACAAAATATCTGAATCTACCTCCTTGGCTGGTGGTGAATGAGAGCAAACTGCAGCTGAGTGATTTCCCTGACTCAGGTATAAAAAGATTTTCTCTTATTGGCCTCTGGTATTTTGTGTGGCAATAGTTGATTGTTGCACTGGCCTCACCTTTGACCTGGTCTTGGAGAGGCAGAGAGGCATCTGGAACTATTTGAGGGTGGACATTTTAGATGCAACTGAAGGGAGAAAGAAAGGGAGAGAGGCAAGGTACTAGGGCAGTTGATTGCCATCAGCCAAAGCAATGAGGAGGAGGAGGCCAATTTAGACCAGTGGCTCTTGAACTGTTAGGGCTCATGGGTCTCTGGAATATAAGTAAAATACATCCTTTAAATATACTTAGATTCATATCTGCCTCTGTGTTACATGGGACTCTCCTGTTACACAAAACTCTTAGAAAGAAAGAAAGAAAATGTAAGCCCCTGATGATTTCTTTTCAGTTTTTTAGAACTGTATTTCACACCTGAAACCTGAGTTTAAACCTATCTCTGTCATTTATAAACTGTAGGCCTGGCTGGTGGCTCAGTGGATAAGGCACTGGCCAGCGAACGCAAAGGTTGCTGGTTCGATTCCCCAGCCAGGGCACATAATGAGGTTGCAAGCCAGGTCTCCAGCCATCCATCGGTAGCTGGAGGCAGGTGAAAGGCAAACCATACATTGATGTCTCTCTCCCTTTCTGCCTCTCTCTAAAAATACTAAAATCTTTAAATAAATAAATGTAAACTGTGGGTTACTGGGTAACTTAACGTATTTGAGTAAGCTACTTAATGTCTTACATATATTTCACATAAAATATTATGTATATATTATAAATGTCTCTATGTGTATATATCCATATATACATGTATTTATCTTCAATTACTTGGCCAACCATTTTCTTTGGACGAAAATACTAATTGAATGTGCTGTTTAGGTAATTTTATGAAAATTTCCAGATCATCTTCTAATTTACATTCTTTCTGGCAGTACCAGAGTGTCTTTCCTACATACTTTTTCCAACATGGAAAGCGTATCATAGTTGTCAAACTTGTTAACAGTCCTGTATTTGCATTTTTACCTATCATAAAAGAATATTTTTACCTATTGTGTTTGCATTTCCCTGATATACTAATGAGTGTTGTACCATTGCCTGTAAAATTAACTTTTTATATCTTTTTCTCCTGGAATATTTGCTGTTCCTATTCTTTGTCTTTTTCATCCTGTATAGTTCATGTTTCCCATATAATTTGCAAGAATTCTTTATGTGTTAAAATTATCACTAATTATTCTCCTAAATATTGAATTTTTTTCTCAGTTCATATTTTATTTTTCTTTATAGTGTTTTCTAAAGGCTTTTATGTAGCTTAAGGTTTATGTAAAGATATTTATGTTTCACTTTATGGCATATGTTTAAACTTATTACTGGAACTTTCCTGCTTCTATTTTTATAAACAAATAAGCTCTTCTATCTATAGTAAGTAGTTATAGATTTAATGACTCAAAACATAATTTTATCATATAATAAATTTATTTTTGGAATAATTTTAGATTTACAGAAAAATTGCAAAAATAGCACAGAGATTTCTCATAGTCTCTACCCAATTTTTTCTAGTGTTAACATCTTATATAAACATAAGTACATTTGACAAAATTTAAAAATTAATGCTGGTACAATATGAATTAAATTATAAACTGTTGAGATTTCTTTGGTTTCACAGTTTTTATTTTCTTTTATATGTCTGTATGAGTATACTATATCAACACTGATATTTTTATTATTAATTTATGAATTTTTAATGTGTTGTGGAGCAAAGCCAACTTATTACTCTTAATAATTTTTTAAAAGATTTCATCTATTATTCTTAGAGAGAGGGGAAGGGAGAGAAGCAGAGAGGAAGAGAAACATCAATGTATGGTTGCCTTTCACCTGCCTCCAGCCACAGACCTGGCTGGAAACCTGGTTATGAGCCCTGACTGGGGAATTGAACCAGTGACCTTTGGGTATGCAGGCCTGCGCCTTATCCACTGTACCACCAGCCAGGGCACTCTTAATAAATTTTGCTTATATGTTCTGAATAACATGTTTATGCTTTTGAGTAGAATTTAGAATTATAAAGCAAGATTTAAGAAAATGTATTATTAAAATATATTTTTTCTAAAGGTTAATTTTGGAAGAATTAGTATCTTTAAATTGTCCTTATGCATATATTGTGAGTCTCTTGATACAGCATCCCCCTGATCTGCTTCATAGGGGTAAAGTTGTCTTTTCTTTTGGTTTGCTGGAGCCAAGTCCTTCGCACTCTAGTGTTTTATGGAGAAAATGCCCCTCATCTCACTCTTTGTAATTTGGGGATAGCTGACACCACTCTCTTTCCCAGGAGGCTTTTTAAATCTCTGCTGCTGTTCCTAGCCATTCATCTTAAAATAATGTGATGGGTTTTAATATATTTCTCTGATGGTACCTCTAGACTTTTCTATATGAAGCAGGACACATTCAGGTCCAGGAAACAGAATTACAAAATATAATAACCTCTCATTTACTTTCTAAGAAGTCTCAAAATAGGTGGTTTCAGCATATCATCAAAAACCAAGAATCTTAATTTATATCTTTCTGTACTACTGTTTTTAGCCCTTCTCATATTTGCACAGCCCACTTCATGATCCAGGATAAATGCTAGATCCAGACAATGTGTTCATCAGTATCCAATGTGTTTTCTTATCGGTGGGAAGGCAGGGAGTATTTATAGAAAAGGCTCTCATTTTTCGCATTGGTTAGAACTTTGTCACATGGGCATTCCTAAATGTAAGAGATTGGGAAAAATGTTCTTGGAATAGGTATTGTATCCACCATAATGGCTTAGATTAACCCTGGGCTTGGGAATAATAAGAGTTCTGTTAAAAAGGAACAATAGGAACAATTGATGTTGAGTAAAAAATTATTATTGCTGCTAGTGTTTACACAATAGAATGAGAAATTGCCTTATGATACAGAGTCTCTATTCCATCTCTCAAGATACCTCACTTATGACTTCTACTCTAATCTAAGTCCAATTCTTGAAGCTTCAGCATGAAATATCTTCTTTTGCTACTAACTTGTTCTTTTAGACATCCAAATTGTTGTTGATACTCAACTTCTCCTCTTAAGTCGTTGGCCAGAACTTGGTCATATGTTCATTCCTAAACCAACAGTTGTTAATAAAACTGGAACTGTCTTTAGATTAGTGGTTCTCAGCTTTGACACTATTTCCATGTGGGTCCAGATAGTTTTGCTAGGATGTTTAGCAACATGTTCAGATGCTCCCTGTAAATGCCATCCCCATCCCTAATATGACAATCCAAAATGCCTCCATAAATTGATAAATGTCCCTGAAGAAAAACTATCTCTAGTAGAGAAACCAGCTTTAAATTAATAAAGCTTACTACAAAGATAAAGATAAGCTGAAATTCCTAGCTATCTGAGAGAGAGAAGTGGCTACTCTATTCAAAGCAAGATTCTTTGAGAATGAAGGAAAAGAGAATAGTGAAATGTGGGTAATCCATATGTAAAATACATGTTTAAATCAAGTTCTACATGCTTTCATAATGCTGATGATCAATCCAGGAGAATTTTGACATTGACTAGCGAGGTTGTTCTCCATTGTCTACTCTTATTGCAGGAAAATGTCCCTGCACAAGAGCCGGAGAGAAAGAAGGAAGCTTCACTCTTTATGAAAAATCTCATTTCTGCTGCTCAGTGGGACAACAGACTACAGCTTCTACTAATTGAAGGAATGAAGCTATTCTCAATTATCTGCATAGACACATCACTGTTATTAGCATCATGTGTCAGTAGTTTCAAGATTTTTAGAACATTTTGGATGAATTGCAGCACATTGGTATAAACATTATACTTATTTAATAAATTGGACCACTTGGTAACACTTAAACTGATCCATCCTTTTGTGCATCTCTCTGATGGGGAACACCCACTAGTAGGATCTATCTTGCAGCCATTCTGCATCTTTTATTATGCCCCTCATTTTTGTGTGAGAGTCCCTATTTCTCAGGAACCCATGACCAAGACAGATGTTCTCTACGTATGTTGCTTAACCATGAAAATGACAAGTAGATCATACATATCAATTACTTTGGTGTTCAAGAAAACATAGTCTAGGACAAACCCCACTCACAGCCTGTGGCATTGTCATGTGTGCTTTTACATGCTGGCATTAATCTGTTTCTTTTATGAGCCTTTTCCAGATACTGGCTTGGATGCCTGGGGCGCAAATTTTTGTTTTAATGCCAGCAGATGCAGGTATCAAGCTGCTTTTCTTCTGGACTTATTGTTGCTTGTATCACACAGTGATGATCCTGTTATTTTAAACCAAGCACCAGTCCCAGATAAAGAAGGATTTTAATATGGCTTTTTTTTTTTTTTTTTAGCCGAAATGGGCCACCATGAAATGGAGTTACAAATTTGTGCACTCCTTAATTTATTAATACATTTATTCATTCACCATACATTGTGGAGTTCCTCAAGGGCATTTGATGATTAAAACATGATCTCTGCCATCATGGAACTCAGGGTCTAATGTGTAAGAAAAATATGTAAAGAGATCCATAATGGGAATGAACAAAATGATATCAGAGGACAGATGCAGTAAACTAAAAGCAATTTATAGGCCAAATTTCTAGCAAGAAACAAGGCAAATTAACTGAATTAAGAATTAACTGAAAATAATTAACTGAGTTGAATTTAGTAAACTAACTATTTACAGAGATGTGGGCTAAATTTGGAGAAACACAATAGAATGATGAGGCATCCAGGGACCAGTAACAGTGGAAACCATGGTCCCGGAAGAGGTAGAAAGAAAACGAGACAGGAATTTACAAACATGGCAGACATACAAGAGGAGCTTTCCACAGCACCCAAGGTTTGGGTAAAAGGACAACAGGAACACAGCGCTGTCCTACTGGTAACCTAAGAGAGGGCAGAGATGAGTGCAGGGGACACTGTGCAGAATAAATAATCTGACTTTGCTCACTGCCTATATTTGACTTTGTGTTGCTTCCTCCAACTAGCTGTATCCAACTAATAAAACAAAGGGTGTGGTTATGTATTTTATAGAATCAGCTCCTTGGCAAACCAAGGAGGAAAAAAAGGCAAGAATGGTAAGCTGAAGCCAGGCTGAGAAAGGCTTTGGGCTCTCATCTCATCTCATTTGGTGGAGAGGAAAAGACTCTGGCTGGGTGATGAAAACTTGGTTTTGTTCTATAACTTTCCCCTTGATATATATAGAATTTTAGCAAAAGACTCTATATGTGTGTGTATGTGTACACTTTGCTTTCTTATTTGAATAAAGCAAGAGTCTTAGAAAGTTAAGATGATCTTCAAAAACCATTTTTAAGAAGACTTTTAATATTATTTCATAGAAGCAACTACTATAACAACTACTGATAGGAGAAAAGTAACTGACCAGGATAAGCAAGTTCATAATCATACCAAAAGTGCCAAACATTACAGCTCTATTCAACTTGGGATGCCTAAAGAACTCATGAGAGATTTAAAAGTATACTATCTGTGCAAATTCTAATTTTTAGTTTTTCACATCACATATCAGGTTGATCAGAGATGCCCAGCTGTTTTAGGTCCTCACTAAAACGAAGGAGCTTTGTGTGCTTTGAGATATGCTATTTTGCCCCCACTGACATTTCATCTGGGCTCCAGACAACTGGGGTATTTATTTATTTATTTTTAAAGATTTTATTCATTATTTTGAGAGAGAGGGGAAGTGGGGAAGGAAGGAAGGGAGAGAAGTGTCAATGTATGGCTGCCTTTCCATGTATGGTCTCCAGCTGGGGACCGGGTGGGAAACCTGGCTTGCAACCTGGGCATGTGCCCTGACTGGGAATCACACCGGTGACACTTGGGTTTGCAAGCCAGTGCTCAATCCACTGAGCCACACCAGCCAGGGCTTGAGGTTTTTAAAAGACTCTTCAAAATAATTGGCTAAATACTTATTTATTTCCATTAGTTTTTATAATTAGGTTGGCATTTTTCTTCTAAATTTAGTTGGAAAAATGACAAAGGATGAGCTGTTTGTGTATCATTAATCTATACCCTCGTTAACTAAAGTAAGATCCTCAGTCAACAGGAAGAGATTGGGCTAATGATGGTTTCTGGCTGTTTGATTGTTTATTATCCTTTTTGTCATTTTTCATCCTTTGCATCCCCTTGGTTGAGCAAATTGTGAATATAAGCAATCAATAAAACTCCAGTTGGCATGACTTAGCACACTTTAACATGTATTATGTGAGACAGGGAAAAGAAGCTGCAATATAGTTAACCAATGAGCAGTTTATTTATTTACTTAAAAATTTTATTTATTATTCTTAGAGAGAGGGGAAGGGAGAGAGTCAGAGAGGGAGAGAGACATCAATGTATGGTTGCCTTTCACCTGCCTCCCAATGAACAGTTTAAAAAAATAAAACATGACAAAACTTCTGAAATTGTTCAAGCAAACAAAATACATTTATATTTTGTGGGTACAAATTTGTATAGAGTTATGATTGGAACATTATTTTGGCAGATTTTGGCAGAATATATAATATGAGCCCCCAAAAGCTATGCTTTAGCTCTATATAGATGATATCTTCTAATATATTCCATTAGCATTAATTTCATTATAAATCACTGCACATGAGCATTTTTAGTAATTAACAAGTTTTAAACAGTTTTAATATTTTTTTCCACATACTAACAAGAAGAAACAAATGTTGACATTTACTTTGATACCTAAGACATCAACCAGCCAGTAAGCACTTTCTAGGCATGTTATTCGCTAGCCTATAAATGATTAAAAAATATTCCAGCATGATTCCTCCCCACATCAAAATAAGATGAATTATAAAGAAAATTTGAACCACCATTAGGCCTGTGAAACTCTCCAATAGAAATGTATCAGATTATTCTACTTAGCATAACACCCTCTAAGTCCATCCATGTTGTTGCAAATGGAAATATTTTATTATTTTTTATAGCCAAGTAATATTCCATTGCATACATGTACCACTTTCCTTATCTACTCCCCTATTGATAGGCACTTAGATTGCTTTCATATCTTCACTATTATAAATAATGCCACAATAAACATAGGGTGAAAATATTCACAAGCAAGAAAGGTACATTATAGAGAATATAGTAAACAATTTGTAATAATTATGTATGGTGCCAGGTGGGTACTTGAAATATCAGGAGGATCACTTCATATATGCATATTATATACTTTTCTAACTACTATACTATGCACCTGAAACTAATATAAAAATAATCTTGAACACCAGCAATGATTGAAAAATAATAAATGATATGTATATCACTGTAGTTTAGATTCACATTTCCTAATAGCTATGTGTAGTGACATTTCTTAGACATAAGACCTGGGTTGGGGGAATACAGACCTCATGTTAGCAGCTTCCACAGTAACAGCTGGTGTCAAGGACTGCCTGAACCACAATAAATCTGCTGCCCCGCAATAACTCCTGACACCAGTGAGGGCCTGTGTCCTTCAGAGATATCTTGGTCTGCTGGCAAGAACTTAGTAACTTTTCTGTCTTAGTAAGCCTTTCTGTTCTCAGGAACAACTCCCCCAGAGCCATCAACAGAGAGTTCCTTCAACTCCATTCACCTTTATTCCCTTTAAACACCCCAGCTTTTCTGTTGTATGCTGCTGAAACCTTCCTGCCTTCCTCATCTCAGCCAGCTTGTGCAGCTGGCCAAATAAACCTTTTAAACTCATGGGCTGTTTTCCTGTCATCTCTCCTCTTATTTTCATTGAACCTAACAATGCTGAGCATATTTTCATAAGTCCATTAACCATTTGTATGAGATACCATACCACCTCACACCTTCTGGAATGGCTATAATCATCAATAAGGGAAGTAATAACAAGTGTTGGAGATGTTGTAAAGCAAAAGGAACCATCATTCACTACTGGTGGGAATGTAAACTATAGCCACTATGGAAATCATGTGAAGGTTCTTTAAAAAATAAAGAATATAGTTGTCATATGACCCAGCAATCCCTCTTCTGGATATTTACCTGAAAAATTTGAAAACATTCATTTGCAAAGAAACATGAATTCCTATGTTTATTCAAGTACATACTAAAATAAAAAATATATATATATACAAAAATTTTAAGTATTTTGAAAATAAAAATTTTAATAAAAACTGTATATTTAAGTCGTATAACATATCTATATATGTATATAAACATAGTAAAATTATTACTACCATGGAAGTAATTAACATACTCATTCCTTTGTATAGTTACCTTTTTGCAGTAAGACCATCTGAAATCTCTCTTAGCAAATTTTTGTATCTCATACAGTATTATTAGCTATAGTCATCATGTTACACATTATATTTGTAGACCTATTCATCTTATACAACTACAACTATCTACCCTTTGTCCAACATTCTCCATTTCTTACTTCTCTACCCCTAGTAACCACCATGCCTCTATTGTATGTTTTCAGATTTCATACATAAATGAGATCATGCAGTTTTTCCTTTCTGTCTGGTTTATTTCATTTACTATAATGTCCCTAGATTCATCCATGTTCTTGCAAATGGTAAATATACACAATGGAATATTATTCAGCCTTAATATAGAAAATAAATTTTCTTAATTTCAAGTATAATGCATTTTATAAAGGTAGTTTTAAATGAGTGCTGCTAAATAAAAGATAAACCAAGAAAACAAAATCACCAAATTTACATAGTGTATTATGAATATAACATGTCAACCAAAAATGATTAAATTTTGAAGTTAGCAATGGAACAAAATCAACCGGGCCATCAGGGATGCATTCTCGGTTTTACGACCTCTAAGTCTTCAATAATTTCCAATTTTTAAATCAGAGTGCCTTCGCTTATAAATAAACCCTTTCTATTTGAAAAGGAAGAAATTATTTTTGTCTCTTAAGTCAATTCAAAGCCTGTAGTCTGAAATGACCTATGATGCAGACTAAAATACAGAATTTGGAGTCAGGCAGGTGGAGTGTTGGGAATATGTCCTGAGTATGGCCACCCCACATTGCCATTGGAACTTCAGTGTTCTTTGTCCCATATTCCCCTGCAGAATAGAGAACTCAATTTGAAAAATGTTGTCACTGGTATGGATTTTTTGCACCTGTCCCTGTTAAACTAAAAAGCCCACCTGAGACCTACTCCTGAGTAGTGACTCTGTCACCATGGCTGTGTAAATGACAAGGATAATAGAGAGATACTGGGAAAGCAGATGTTGTTACACTGTCCTTGCTGCGTGACTTGGAAGCAGGGAGGAAAATAACCAAATAGCAGTGTCCGTTGAGCAGCTGGGATTGATATCGCTGATTGTGCCCAAGAATTATTGGCTGATGCCTCTCCTCACTGCAATAATTGTGACAAACAAATCCAAGCAGCCCACTTCCCGGTCAGTCCTGCTTTAAGGGGGTTCAGTGGGCTGCCATCTGGAGTTGTGTTTTTTCCTCATATAACTCCAAATGTAGGCTTGTAAAGATTGAATAAGAATCTTTTGTTTGTGTGTTCCCTTCCCTTTCTTCCCTTCCCTTTCTTTTGCTTTCCTTCCCTATCTTTTCCTTACCTCTCTCTCTTCTGACTTTCCTTCACTCTTCCTTTTCTGCTAACTCCCTTACTTTCCTCCTTCCTTTTTTGGTTTCCTTCTTTTTTCTTCTTCCCTTTTTGTTCTTCCTTTTATCTCTCTACATTCAAATGATGAATCAGTTCTATGTATTAAACAGTGTTGAAGGGCTAGGGCTACAGAAGTGAATAAATAATGTCCCTACCCACTTGGACCTAGTGGGGAAGTAAAGCATGTGACAAACAAACAAAGTACAAAATAATATATCATGTAATGATATGCACTAAATAAAAATAAAGGACATGAGAAAATAGAAAGTGTTATTTTAGGGTGGTTGTATTGGTTTTCTAGGGCTACTATAACAACTATAAACTTGGTGGCTTGAAATAACACAAATTTATTCTTAAAGAGTTTTGCAGGCCAAGAATCCTAAATCAAGGTTTGAGCACCTCTAGAAACCTGGGGAAGAATCTTTTCTTATCTCTTCCAGTTGCTTACCACTCCATGTGTCCTATACTTATCATGGGAGATTCCTGTTTCTATTCACCATCTTCACATGGCCTCTCCTCTTCTGTCTCTGTCCTTGAGCTCACCTGGGAAATCCAGAAAGAAGTCATCTCAATATCTTTAACTAAATTATATTTGCAGACTTTCTTCCAAGTAAGGTCGCATTCAGTTTCCAGGGACTAGGACATTGACATGTCTTTTGGGGGAACCACCAGTCAGTCCACTCTAGTGGTTAGAAAAAGCCTGTCTGATAAATTGGTCAAGAAAGGACTTTCAGATGAAATAATAGTTAAACTGAAACCAGGTTAAAGGAGAAAATGAGCCAATGTGGAAATATTATGTAATACAAAATACACAGATCTGACAGTTCATTATAAAAATTGATGTCTTCACAAATGCTTAGAAACATCTATGGAATATATGCTGAAAGAAGTTCTATATCCATCTTTTGGGGCCAGAAATAAATTAAAGGTGCTGTAAATTCTTTGAATTTTAATCACAACTATCATTATCCTATTCACAGGTCTATACACAACTGTCTACCACAATAAGGCTTCCTTAACCCACTTAAAGTTCCACCCTTAAAGTTTTACTTTATACATTAACATTGTCCTTCTTCATAGAATACAGAGTCCTAGAAAGTCTGTAATGTAAATGTAATGTGGAGGTACCAACATGAGGAAAATGAGGACAGGATGGGGCTGTTTATGAGGGTTGGAGGTATAATACTAAAAAGAATTTGCAAAGGGAGTGATTATTTTCCAAAATAAAATCTAAAAATTTCAAAATATAGGTAAGAACTAACCATAATACTCACAGTAGATTTTATTATTTTTTAAAAGTTTTATTTTATTTCCAAAGATTTTATTTATTATTTTTAGAGAGAGGGGAAGGGAGGGAGACAGAGAGGGAGAAGGATATCAATGTATGGTTGCCTTTCACCTGCCTCCAGCTACAGACCTGGCTGGAGACCTGGCTTGTAAACTGGTTATGTGCCCAGGCTGGGAAATTGAACCAGTGACCTTTAGGTTCACAGGCCAGCACCTTATCCACATCACAATGGATTTTAAATGCTGGTGGGAAGTATCTTGCTAAATGCAAGGAGAAACATTTTTTTATTGCAAGCGATTTTCATTTCTGCTTTGTGACAATAATTTTTTTATGCCGGAAGCAGAACAACTGTGTTGTATGGCAGAAAACAGCATGAAGTAAATCTGTTTTAGATTCTTCAAGAAGATTTTTTACTTACTGAGATGATGTTTTACCTGTGACCCAGTTTAAGTTATAGATGTAAAATTAGTTAAATATCTTTCCCTCTTCACAGATTCTTCAAGTCAATCTCATACACCCACCTCTCCAGGTAACCTAATGCAATAATCAGAACTCCTAAAGGAAACAGAGTATAGGCTTTCTCCTGCTAATTACAGGAGTTTAGTTGCCAGATAACACAGTGTTAAAGCTAGAAGTCATCTCCTATAAAGTGGAAGGAAAACAGGTTTTGTATGCAAGGGTCAGAAAACTCGATCCATAAAAAATGGTTTCTGAAACCAAGTTTCTTCATCTGAAACTTGGCTAAACAACTGCCTTCATAAAATATATACAAACATTTTCTTTCAATATCATCAGTATTAAGGATAAAGATAATTATCTCAATTTCACTATGCACTAAATGATAAAAGAAGGCCTTTCAACACTTATCTTTCTCTTTCAATGCTATCTCCCCCACCCCAATAACTACTGGATACCACATTCATAATTTGAGTTCATTTTAATAAAAAAATACAAAATAAACTAGTTTAATTTCCTTAATGCTGAATAAAAGCTGTGGTTGTCACGGCCAGCCAATGAGGTGGCCTGTGAATATAGGAATGCACCAGGAATTGAGGTCTAAAAGCCTTGTGTTTGAAGTGTTTTGAAGACTGTTTGATCAGTCTTCAAATGCATCCTGAAGCAGGAGACAGGGATCAGACACCTTGGAAAAGTGATAAAGGGCCAAATGTGTGCGATACAATGATGTTAACTATAGTCAACATGTCATACATTAGATCCCAGAACTTATTTATCTTAAAACCGAAAGTTTATATCATTTGACCACTATCTCCCCATTTTCTCTACCCACAAGCCCCTGGCAACCACTATTCTGCTCTTTGTTTCTGAATTCCACTTTTGTTGTTGCTCTTGTTAGATCTCACAGATAAGTAATACCTTATAGCATTTCTGTTTCTCTGACCTCATTTAACATAATGTCCTCAAGGCACAACCATGTTGTCTCAAATGGCCTGATTTCCTTCTTTATTATGGTTGAATTTCCTTCATCAATTGACAGGTTGTTTTCATGTCTTGACTATAATGAATGATGATGAAATAAACATAAAAATGTAGGCATCCCTTCAAGATAGTGATTTTATTCATCTATTATATAGGTGTTTGCAAAAGTAGGTTTACTGTTATTTGTATGAAAAATAATATATTAATAAATAAATAATACAAGAATAAACTCTATTTCATGAACTCACAACCATGCACCAACCATGCACAAAGTTCTCTTCTCCACACAATCATCAACACTTGTTATATCTTGTCTTCTTGGTAATTGCCACCCTAACAGGCATGAGGTGATATCTCATTTGCATTTCCCTGATGATTAGAGACATTGAGCACATTTTCATGTACCTATTGGCCATTTATATATCTTTGGAAAAATATCTATTCATGCTTTTTGCTCATTTTCTAATTAGATTTTTTTGCTAGTGTTATATGAATTACTTATATATTGTGGATAGTAAACCTTTCTTAGATATATAATTTGCAATTTTTTTTACCTCCCATTAATCCCTGACATTACATTCTAGTTTCAGCCTTATCTACTTCATTTAAAGTCAAATTTCTTGAAAGAAACATCATACACATTGCATGCATTTTCTTACTTTCTACTTATTACCAAACAGCATTAATCTGGCTACTGCCTTCACTCATCCACTTAAAGCTGCCATTTTCAAAAGCAGCAACTTACATGTTTTAAAATCAAATGCAATGTTTTAAACTGTCTCGTCTTATGAGACTTCATATCTCAAGTGCTACATAACTAAAACTAATTTAATAATCCTCAAGTCAATACCACATTATTTTAGCCAGTCATGTTAGTCACTAATATGTTTTCATAGTCCATTTAACTTGTTATCATTGGAGCAGTACTAGCCATCTTCTTGATTCCATCTCTGAAATAACCCTAGGCTTTGTATACTTTTCTACATACTATACTATACTATACTATCTATACTATACATACTATACTATCAAAGCCCTAGTTTAAATCCAAACAATTTCTCACCTGGAATACTGCAATAGCCTGGTAATTTGCTTCCTTTTAGACACAATGTCTCTGTAAAATGCATTCTCATTATTGCAGTTGGAGATGCCCTGGAATTGAAACAACATGCTCTTTCCTCTCTTGACATCTTCAATGGACCTTTCCTTTTGCCTACAGTTCTCTAAGTCATCCACACTTAACACATCACAGTCAAACCCTTTTGTTATTTCCATTTAGCTAGTTAAAATCAATGCACTTATCACATTAAGCCTCACATATTGAGAGAGCATTTTTTTCTGATCATTCTAATGAAACCGTCTTATTATAATACTTCCATAGCAGACTCTGCGACTTTTAATAAGTTATCACAATTCTAGTGAAGTGCAATGTAAAAACATTTGTTTGGTGGCTATTTCTTGATTTAGACTCTAAATGAGAGCAGGAGGAATATCATCTTATTGGACATACAAAGAATTGCATTTGGAAGAGAGGCATGCTACATAAATTTGTAGAGGTAGCCATCATTTTCTCACTTTTACGGACCAAGAATATCAGCAGTATCTCTCTACCTTCTGAAATCATGATACTCCACCATTCCAAAAAAGGTCTAGCTTTTCCATTACTATAAAGTGCAATTATTAAGGTATCATTTTAGTGTTGTCATAGCATTGTACTGTTATTTCAACACTGTTATTATACCAGTGAATTCTGGTATAATAAGAACTTCTGGATTAATTTTCTGTATACACTTCAGGCAGTAGAAAATAAATCAATTTCCTGTATTGAAAAAAAGGAGAGGTTATTATAAACATGGACAACTAGAAATACATGTCACTTCAATGACTGAACAATTACTTAGTTTCAAGTAAATGAAAATACATGACACAGTGGTTTAATTACTTAAAACACTTAAAGTAATTTCATTACTTCCCCTAATTTATTTATAATCAAGTTATCTTTAATTTAATTCTATTTAAAATAAATGCATCTAGGATATTTTTTTCTCTATGCATCACTAAGCTTTATAAAATTTCACTTGGAGAAGATTCAGTGTTTGTAGATATATAACATTTACATATTAAATCAAAATCATGTTTGCTCTTTCTTACTTTACTCAATTTCAATTAAAAGTCACTTCTTTGTTTTAATTTGATCAAATTAAATTGGTTTCACCTTTTTCAAATAGATTAGTTTGGCAAAAATAATATGTCTTCTAAATTGATGTTGCTTCAGTTAATGATAGAGGCTGTTAACAACTCCAGTTTTGAGAAATGCCATTCAACAATGAGTCAGTCCTTTTCTTGGTTTTAAAAGTGGCCTTGGGAAGGCTTATCATAATGAAGTCAATGATGTCCTCTTAGGATGAAGATTAAAGAGTGATGACAGTTTTTGAACAAGAATAAATTATGGACCAAGAAAATAGTTTGTTTGTAGAAATATTAGGAATATAAACAACAGAAGCCCCAAATAAATAGTATAATAAGAAACAGCAACAACCAGTAAATGAGGAGAAAAAGAATCAATGGTTTTTCTAGGACTGTATTATAAATCTCTAATTAAATGAAATTTAAGCTGCCCTAGGCTCCACTGCTTGCTCTTTTAAATAGTTTTTTCTTCTTAAATTTGGAGAAAAAGCAAATAGTTTTTTCTTCATAAATTTGGAGAAATTTTACATTTTTAAAGTTTAAATTTAAATGTAAATTTGTTTTCTCCTTTGGTTTTTGTTTCACGAATAAAAGTAAAGAAAATTATATTTTCAATTGGTTCAGTTTGTATAATGTAAGTTCTTATAAATATGAGTACATTTTAATGCATATTGCATTTTCTTCTGAAAGTGTTATATTTCTATAAATAGGCCCTAACTGATATACAAAAGATAATGGTAAATTAAAATGATAATAAATTAACCTTCATTAAGCACACACTGTTGTTAAATGTTGTTCTAAGAATATTATATATAAATAATTTAATCCTAAGAGTAGCACTTCAGTGAAGGCATTATCTTCATTCAAATTCTAGTGATGTGACCAAGGACAAGCCACTGGCAAATATACATAGAAATATATTCATGTTCAATCAATACTTCTGACTACTTATGTTAGAAGGACTCAAATGCAGCATTATGGTTCCAAACCTGAATTCCTATTACTATGACATCTTGATTCCCTATATACCTTAATAGTTCTGGGTTTTCTAAAATGGCAAAACACTAATTTTGACATTTTCCTTATCCTCAGATTATTATCAGTAGTATTTAATGACCTCCATAGGCACAGGGACCTCCATAGTGATCTACTTAACAATGGCTAAAAAAAAGTAAGTTCTCTTCACTGGGGAGAACCATTGCTAAATGGGAAGAACCATAGTTTAAAGTTTTAGAAAGAAAAATAAAACTCAAACTGTGGTCTATGCATTTTATTTTTCAATATGCCAAGTAGGCCTTAAGAAATCAGTTTTATAGCAGAAGTCAAAATGTTCTCCATAAGTCTTTTGTTGGGTTTGTTTCTTAGGCTTCAGATAACTTTTGCAGTATAGCAGGAAAAGAATCTTAATATTTGAGAGTAGAATTGCTAAAGTGTCCAAACTACAACCCTGTCTTATCAATGAATTGTCACTGAGTTCAATAATTTAGGAAGTGGTTGTACCTGGGAATGATTAGCTAAGATCAACTTCTATTCACTGTACAGTTCCAAGCCTGCCTTAACTATTAGAATTAAAGAGGAAAGTTAAACGCTTGTGACATTTAATGATAGAATCATAAAGCAGAAATAGTATTTGGCCAAGAATTCTAATTCTGATTCTAACTCTAACTTGACCTTGTAGAATCTCCAGTCTAGATTTCATCAAGTCTTAAAATACAATAATTGGAGTAGACTATATTTAAGGTCGCATTCAACTTAAAAGATTATGTTTTAACAGCAATACTAGCCCTGGCTGGTGCAGCTTAGTGGATTGAGTTCCAGCCTGCATACTGACAAGTTGTGGGTTTGATGCCTAGTCAAGATACATGCCTGGGTTATGGGCCAGGTCCCCAGCTGGGGGCGTGCAAGAGGTAAACTGCACATTGATGTTTCTTTCCCTCTCATTTTCCCTATCTTTAAAAATAAACAAATAAAAATCTTTTTAAAAATAGTAATACTAATATTACTGAAGATGAGGTGGCTAATTTCTATCCCTTTGGCTTTCAATGAGAACAAGTAATTTAATGCGTCTATGCCTCAGTTTTCCAGTATAAAATTGAGAACTAAATCCAACTTTTTGTATGCTTCTGTATCAGTAGAAATATAACATGAGTGATACATGTGATTTTTAATTTTCTAGAAAGTACATTAAAAATAAACAAAAACAGGTGGAATTAATGTTAAGATATTTAATTTAATATTAACATTTAGCCAGAGAATCAATACCCTAGGTATGGTTTTCTTTTGTTTTTTGTTGTTGTTGTTGTTTTTTTGTCCTTTGTGGCAAATCACATGTTGGTAGGTTCTTTCCTTCATCCAGTCTTGTCTATACTCAACTGAGGTATGGTCTTGGAGTTTCAGACATGAGGATGGGATGGTAGATTTACCATCTACCATCAAATTTTGGTAGATTTACTAAAAATGTATTCATCCAGTTCAAATGCACTTCCAGAGTTTTGATGATCCCCATGAGGAGGGGGACATTTATTTCACTCCCAGAGACCCAAACAGGTTTTCACAGTTGCACGGTCCCATGAATAGAATGTGTCTAAGCAACTCTGTGTGGATTGGAAAATTTGTTATAAAGTTTTTGTAACTTTATTGGGGTATTCCTTGAGCCACTTTTTAAAACTCCAGGTATCCCAAAGCAGCTTTTCTGAAGAGATAATGTATAAAGAATACCCAGGTAGAAAGGGGGTTTTAAGAAATCCTAGTTTTTCCAATTTTATCAAATGTTTAAGTCTACACAGCCAAAGTGCTGGAGATATGAGGGAGAACATTCAAATGAGCCCAGCCTTGCAGTGACTGACTGAAAACACTTAAAACTCAGAGAAAACAATCAAGCTGAGTCAATTCCAGAACAATGAGAGATAAAAATAAAATGGTTGGTATTATTTTGAAACATTAAATTTGAAGTTGGTGTTTATGAGCCAATAGATAATAGGAACATATGGTAACTTCTTATCATTCATGTAGAAATAGAATTTTTAATAAAATAAAATTTCTATTATTACTTCAATAAAAATTTGGGAGAAGTGGAGACATTTAGGATCTATACTTTATACTATAAATCTCTCTGGTTTATTTTGTTAATTAGGTAAAGAAAAAAGCTACTGATGCATTTTTTCATCGGGTTAGTCATTGAATGGTCCTTTGTAGACTTTGCATAGCACTCACGTGGTTTCATAATTAAGTTTTTTAAATTAATTAGACCAATAAAAATAATTAAGTCACAGAAAGCCTTCCTGGGTCACTTAGTCCAAGTTTCTTCCTACATTAAATAAAGTTTTCAGAGAGAAGGTTATAACCACCAAGTGTTAGTACATTCAAGAGGTTTCAAGGTCTAGGAATGAAAATGAGGATCCTAAGTTATGCCTATTAAACCCTTGAATGCTCCAGCTTGAGGGTCCTGTCAAGTATACTATTTCAGTAAAAAGAAAAAAAAATAGCATAGGATAATGAAGACAAAAATGTGATTTTTATAAACATACATTGTTTTTATGACATCAAATGCAGAGTTATATATTTATGTACAAAGACCAGGAACTAAGAGAGGAAAAGAACCTACTACTTTCATTCTTCTTGTTGCAAAAGAGTCATTTTAAATGTTTTTTTCACCCTAGCTATCAAATGGCAGGATTTCAAGTTATTACACAAGTCATCTAGGTTATCCCTTTTGTCCCTGACTTGCACTATCGGCTCCCCATGCTTCCCATCTCAAACAAGCTTTTACATTTCATTTATGTGCTGTCTGGTTAGGCTGGGTTTTTGCTGTTGTTGTTTGTTTTGCTTTGTTTTATTTTATTTATAAACATAGCACAAGGCTTGTTAAACAATGATCTGAAGGTAAATGATAGTGATGGCTATGATAATAGTTATGATAATAGTAGGGTGTACTTTATTAAATTTTTATTTTTAAGAGTAAAAATCATGTTTTTTTTTTTATCATTTAAGATACAGAATTTCAGAAATTTTGGAACATTATCCAACTAAAGGAGACTATGGCATTCAGTTTACTCTATGCACTATATAGCATGTTATATACAAATGTATAGATTAAAATAGAATCAATTATATATAAAATATATCTGGTAATAAATGTATACTAGAATATCTCAATTTTGTTACACTATTTTATTCATCATTCTAAATACTAAGCACAGTCTTCTATTTAACTATTCTAACATTATTAAGGGTTCAACTAAGAAGACATATGCATTAAGCTGTCAGAATCACGCATTAATGGATTGAAACAGACTATAGTTTTATGTGTCCCAGCAGTTTCTGAAATACGTTTAATGGATGCTGAGACTAAGAAACTATCCTCTGACCCAAACAATCCTAAAGCATTAATTCTAGATTAATTCAAGTGGACATTTCCACCAAAAATAAACAGCAATAAGAAAGAATTTGGCTGTCTCTAACTATAAATACATTTTACAGACAAAATTAAATTTTCCCAGAAGAAAAATATCTATGAATATTGAAATAAGTACTGATAGAGCTCTCAATAGCATTTTGGCACTCATAAAATTTCCAGTTATAATTGCAACCTTTATTGGTGATAAATGTCACCTCATTTATTATTTTTATAGCTGTCAACTGAAATAATTAGAAGATCTAGCTTACTTTTTTGATCACATTTTACTTACAGCAATATTCAAATTAACAGCATACAAACAGTGTTAAAAATGTACAAATATATTTTAAAAACCAAGTGTATTTTCTGTATTTTATATGCAGCATATATTATTATTTTTAATTGCCACAGGAAGTTTATAAAAATTATGTTTTTGCTATTATAGAAGAATATCAAGTATATAATATCAAGTATATAAATATGATGTTCCTCTATGATCACAAAGTGTGTATCCTCTTCAGATTCAGATTAAGAGTCACCTAATAATAATAATTAAGTAATTGATTTGGAGAAGCAGGGTGTACTTATACATGTATTTTCTAAATGAATCTTTCTACTTTGAAGCTGATGTTTTTATTCCTATGTTGCTTAACAAAAATATTGGAATAATGTCTGTGGATGAGGATAAGAAATCATTTTAAAATTCCAAAATTATTTTTTCGTAAGATTTTAAATTGTCTATCTGAATCTTAAACATTTCTTATATATTTAGGCATAAATTTTGAACAATTGCTTAATTTCATTTTGCTTATCTTTAAAAACAGATATTCTGATGGCTCAGAGGATAGGCACCAGGCTGCAAATGGTTCGATTCCCAGTCAGGGCACATAACCAGTTTGTAAGCCAGGTCTCCAGCCAGGACTGTAGCTGGAGGCAGGTAAAAGACAACCATATTTTAATGTTTCTTTGCCTTTCTTCTTCCCTCCCTGCCCTTCTCTCTAAAAATAATAAATAAAATACTTAAAAAATCAATAAATAGGCCCTGGCTGGTGGCACAGTGGATAAGGTGCTAGCCTGTGAACCCAAAGGTTGGTGATTCAATTACCCAGGCAGGGCACATAACCAGGTTACAAGCCAGGTCTCCAGCCAGGTCCATGGCTGAAGGCAGGTGAAAGGCAACCATACACTGATGTTACTCTCCCTCTCTGCCTCTCTGCTTTCCCCTCTCTGGAAATAATAAATAAAATATATTTTTAAATCAATAAAATAAATAAAAAATAAAAATAGATATTAATTCCTAAGAGTAATTTGTGGATAACTCAAATTCACAACTAAAATTAGAGGTATTTGCTATAAAGAATGCCTAACTTCTACATATATAAACCATTCAATAATTTAACAGAGATTATTAAGACACTATTACATGCAAAAACTATGTTAGAATCAATATGTTATAAAGAATGTCTAACTTACATATATGTAAATTATCCAATAATTTAACAGAGCTTATTAAGACACTGTTGCAGGCAAAAACTATTAGAATCTGTGAAAAATATCTTTCTACATTACCTGAACCCAAAAGTCTTAAAATCCATAGCAAATATCTAGCAAATACAGACTATTCTTTCATTTCCTGCTTTTCATGTCTTATGACAAATACAGAAATTTTTTTTGCATGAAATGTCAGTTCAGTTCACTAATTTATAATGTTGTTCAACATTTTTTTTCCTCTTTTCAAACCCAGACTACCTTTTATTTATTCTTACTGGTGACCTCAACAATTTAGTCAATAACCATGATAACCTTTCTATTTTCCTTTCCATTCTACTCATACTTTCCTCAGCAATACCCTGGTAATTCACCCATATCTTGACCTCATCACCATCCAGGTTGAAAATTCAGTGACATCTCAACCTCATTGTTTTTTCTCATCACCATACGATTTCTGCTTCACCTCAGCAAAACCTGAATCTAGTGAGCATGACTGTTTCTTATCAAATAGCCTGCTTTTCTTTCTCTCATCACTCACATTTATTGATGTTATTTTAACCTCATTGAACTCTTCATTTTCTGCATTCATAGATCTTTATGACCAGCAATCTCTTGGTTTCTTATTTAAATTCCACCCTCCTAGGTATTCAGAATTCACCAGATCCTACATTTTCACAATGCCTGTCTTGACAATCTTTAGGTTTTACACAAGCTCATATCTCATTTCAAGACCAAGCAGCAGTTCTAATGGAAATAAACCTTCTGACCATTTCACTTAGGAGTCATGGCATTCAACTGTACTTAACTTTGCCCTGCTAGTACTCAGTGTTTCAGTTCCTCCCTTACAGAAAAAAATAAAAAAAAGGAGGGGTTATTAAATACAATGAGTCAAATTAAGAGATGACATTAATACATTAAATATTGTTCTAGATGTTTGACACACTAGGCTAAAGCTTAGGCAAGTGCAATGAGATTCTTGATGACATGGATGAAAAGCAACAGTTAAACTGTCAGAGTCTCCCTCCACGTACAATCTCTGATTGAAATGAGACTCTCTAATTGTATATACCACTATTATTTCAGAGTTTAAAAAAATCCAAGCAGAATAATATAACAAGTATCTGGAGCTATCAGATGCTACACCACACAGACTGTGTTTAAGGAATAAGATTCTGAAGGCAGAGAGGAGTTGGAATAGATATCTGTTCAGCTTCTGGGACACTAATCAGGGTAGCACAATGAAGCCAGCTGCCGGCTGCATAAACTATTAAAGACAAAATCATCCCTGGTTGGTGTGGCTCAGTAGATTGAGTGCTGCCCTATAAAACAAAGGGTTGCTGGTTCAATGCCCAGTCAGGGCACATGCCTAGGTTGCGGATTGGGTCCTCTGTTGGGGGTATGCAAGGGGCAACCACACATTGATGTTTCTTTCCTTCTTCCCATCTCTCTAAAAATAAATGAATAAATACAAAAATTTTAAAGATAAAATCCAATAAAGTTACATAAAATGCAAAATTATGATTCACTTCTCATGAATATAGATGACAAATTACTAAACTAAATATTAACCACACTTAAATATGTATAAATACCTTCATAGCTACATATACATACAAATATAAATATATATGAGAATATTTAGTTCTTCGTGAAGAAAAAATTTACATAGGATTAATTAATAAGCAAACATGTGCCTTCCTCCAAATGATACCACTTGGCTTCAGAAGTTGATAATGTCTTTGTATGTAAATTGCATTAGGGAATAGAAAAGGGAGGGAAACTTTATAATTATTATATTTCACTTTTATTCATATGTTAACATTTTTGAAATTATGATGCATCTAACAATTAATGTAATGAGAAAGCATTCTGCCAAAGTTTAACTGACAATTTTATTTTTAATAGTAATAAAATAGGGGTGCATTTTATAACAGAATGATAACTTACATTCAGTGAAATAGCAGTGTCATAAAAACTAATATACTAATTATACTTGTATTTGTTTTCTAATGTTATTTCTATTCTTATCAGTATCAAATAACTTCAAACTTGGTGCCTTCAAGCAATAGAAATTCAGCATCTTATAGTTCTGTAAGTCAGAATTCTGAAATAGACCTCACTGTGCTAAAATCAGGATATTAGCAAAGCTGAATTTCTTTCTTAAAGGTTCTAGAGGAGAACCCATTTTCTTATGTTTTTCAACTTCTTGGAGCTCCTGACATTCTTTGCTTTCTGATTCCTTTTTATCTTCAAAGCCTGCAATGTCTAGTTGAGTCTTTCTCATATGACATTCCTCAAACACTGACTCTTCTACCTTCTTCTTCCATCTTTTAAATACCCTGTGATTACATTGGTCCCACTTGGATAATGCAGGATAATTTATCTTAAAATCAGATGATTTAGTAATCTTCATCTCACTGCACCTTTAATCCTCTTTTGCCATGAAACATAAATATGTTCAAGTTCTAAGTATTACTGACAAGACAAAAAGACCTCAGTTCTTATGTTCTTGAGGGAAGGATTTCAGTCAAGAGACAAAATGCAGTAAAGCAAGAAAGAATTTATTAGCTACAGCAAAAGCACACTCAGGACAGTGAAAGAAGGAAGGGCTTAGCATAGAAGAAACAACAGGAGAGCCCAAGCTGGGCTATTTTGGCTCACTGGGAAGTCAAAGAAAAGGGGCCTTGGAGACAAGTCAGCCTGAGACAAGCTGCCACTGCCCACTGGTTCCCTGTCCACAAGACTCCTGGGGTTTTTAGGGTTTAGGAGACATGTGCCTGTGGGCAAAAAAGAGGGGGTAGGCAATGGCATAGAATGTAGCCCTTGTCTTGAGGATATTTTTAGGTTATTTTATTATTTTTTAAATTAATTTATTGTTAGTGTATTACATTTATCCTGTTTTCCCCCATTGCTTCCCTCAACCCCACCCTCCCCATTCCGTCTCCCACAGTCAATCCCCACATGTTGTCCATGTCCATGAGTCACTTATACTAGTTCCTTGACAAAACTGCTCCCCTTCTTTGCCTCTTTCTCCCTTTCTCCCCTCCCCTCTGCACACTGTCAGTCTGTTTTTTGTTTCCATGCCTCTGGTTCTATTGCTTGTTTGTTTCTCTTGTTCATTCACGTACTGTATTAGGTGAGGTCACATGATATTTGTCTTTCACTGCCTGACTTATTTCACTAAGCATAAAGCTAGGCCACCAACTTATAACATCCACCAGAATAAACTCAAGATGGGTAAAAGACTTAAACATAAGCCATGCCCCATAAAAACCCTAGAGAAAAACATAGGCAGTAAAATTTATGCCTATAAATTTGATAAAACATCTAGTGTTACAAGAAAAATCTGATTTTAAATTAAATATTTAAATATTTGTAAAACAATATAGAGTTTATCATTCAAATTTTAGTATAAAATTTGTGTGTGTGTATTTACTATTTATATATGTATATAAAACAGTAAAATAGTAATACATGCACATCTATCAATAATTGAATCTAAAAAAATAAACAAACAGAAGATAAATAGACTCACAGATATAGAAAACATTTTCACAGCTGCCAGATGGGAGGTGAGTTCAGGGGATGGGTGAAAAAGTGAAGGAATTAAGAAGTACAAGTTAGTAGTCACAGAATAGTCATGGAGATGTAAAGTACAGCATAGGAAATGTAGTCAATACTAGTCTAAGAACCATGTATGATGTCAGATGTGTGTGAGATTGATCGGGATGATCACTTAGTAAGTTACGTCATGTCTAATCAATGGAGTATAATCTGAAAATAATGTAAAATGTGTGTCAACTGTAATTAAATTTTTCGAAGTAATTAAAGAAACGAAACGGCAATTCTTGGTAACATTTCAAGCTGTTTTGCATCAGACACCATGATCCTTGTCTCACTATTAAAACTAAAATATTTTTAGACCAAATGTTTCTTTTTGGAAATACCCTAAGGTTAGAGAAAGAGTTTTAACTGGAAAACAAAATACAAACAATTCTAAGCAATATTGCTTTCATTTTGCAATGAAAATCCTAAAGAATACAATTCCTTGAAAAATATGCAGCCATGTTGCTTATCACCATTGTGCAGACTTGAGTCTTTTACCTCAGTTTTTAAGACTATTGCTCTATTTCCTGACACAAGCTTTAGAAGACCTGGACATTGTACTCCTCAGTAGCTGCCAGGTTTGAGCGTTACAGTCCCTGCAGAACCACAACTTGATTGTCTCGCTTGTGCTGCAGGCTCAGAGGTTCAAAGTCCTCATGTTCCACACGTATATCAGTGTGCTCTGCACACCTTGCAGGTTAGAAAAATAGTCATAGTTCCATGTCATTGCATCTTTTTAAAATTCTTTCCCTTTAAATATCAAACAAAACACAGAAATATCCTCTTCTTTATCCTACCAAGATGTCTGTATTATGACAATGATGATTATTTTTTTGCCACACTGCATCACAAAATTTACCTGGCAATCCTCACTATTAAAGATAAATGCATAGGTACAGTATAACTCTCATAGGGTGAGGAGAGTATAAGTAATAAAGAATACCTCAACATTTTAATTAATATAATAGTTATTTCATACTAATCCACCTAAAACTAATCTAACATAAGCAAACTCATGTTATGATGCATGTAGCAACATTCCTATTCTATAGATAGATCAACTGAGACTTAGATTTAATAAATCATTCAAGATGACAAGTGACAGAGCTGGAACTTCAATCTTTTTCCTAATTTTGAATTAGTTATTATGATCATTAAATGAAATAAAGGATGTTTGGTGCTGGTGGCTCTTTCAAGATTGTGTGGCATGAAGAAAGCTGCAACTCTTGGCTTGCTCTTTCCTGCAGGTAGGGCAGCTACAATCTTCTCTTATGCAGGGCCACCAGGTGCCATATCAACACAGGTGAGTTACGCCCCATCTCACATCAAACAAACACAGAAGGCTTCTTATATTCTCATGCTCCACAAAGACTGAGAAGCAGGATTGTAGGGACCTCACCTTCATAGTAACCTAGAGCACACCCAGTGCACTGTACTCAGGCCTCAGCATGTCTCTGCAGAAGGTGATGCCAGATCAGGAAACTACATGTTCCACCAGTCTAACCCTCTGCTTTTAAGTTTCTTTACTGAATTCCATTTCTCTTTTACTCTTTCTGTGAAGTCTGATTTTTGCCTCTAGTTATTAGGATATAGAAATTTGGTAGGTTCCTGAGGAGCATTGGCAGTGATTGTTATATTTATTTGTTATTATTATCAGAAGAAACTATCAACTGAAAATTTTAATGTCTGTGTTATCTTTGCCATGATTCCTATACTTTGTGCTATTCAGAGGAGATCCTCTTTACCTTTCTCGCTCCAGAGAATTCCTGTAACCACCTTTAAAACCCCAAATTTTATTTCCTCTCTCATTTCTTTAGGTGAATTTAAACACCCATTTTAAGTGTGGCTACAGTACATCCTACGTGGTAATATGTCATAGTGTTCTATATAAACACATGACTCTTCTAGGCTGGGAGCGTCTCTAGGCAAAACTGGATGCTCTTACCTTCTGGGTTAGAACTAGAAAGGTTGTCTCTAACCAATACAATGCAAACTTTTTTTTTTTTTTTTTTTTTTTTTAGTCCATGGCTAATTTTATTTAACTATTTCTCTAGAACTTTTCCCTCCATTCTATATGTACAGTCAAAGCCTCTAAGATATGTTTTATTGATGTCATTGTCAATCCTTTCTTTCCAATGTTTTGAATAGTCCTAAAAAAAAGATTTAATGTCATAAAAGAGGGCTTAGCAGTTACTTTAAGAATGCCTCATGAAGCTCTTTTTAGTAATCTTTTAGGATTAAAATGAATGTTTAGCTCTGATACTGTGCTATATTATTTGCCAAGGATCTGGAATAACATTTATCACATCGATTTCCTCAAATCCACTCACAATCCCCGTACTCTCTGAAATATATTGCACTTCTTTGTTAGAACAGATAATTATTTCTGACTGATGGCAATCAGTAGGAAAGCATTTCTCTTTTTATTCTTTTGAATTACTATTTAGGGTTTTATAGAATGGACTAAGAGCAGTGATTTTGATATCTTAAATATCATTATCAGGATCACCATTGAAACTTGGTAGAAAAAAATCTTGTTAAATGTTCCAAAAAGAAAGAAGGAACAACAGAACAATATTCCCTAGAATTCTGAAAATTCAATGTATTTTAAAACATTACAAAAATATTAATTGTATATAGAATGGAGTTAGATTTCATATGCACCTTCTGAGTAAATTTTTAAAAGACACCCCCTTCCCTCTGAATATAGCCCTGAGCCAGGTCCCTGGGCTTGGTTGAACTCCGGCCTAATGGCCAGGCATCTTGTGAGGCAGACAAACATTTGAAGAAGCTTTTGTTTCATCCTACCCAGGATTTCATTTACTTCAAGACATTATAATGTGCCATCATAGGCTGGAGAATGTTTCATTATTTCTTGCCATAGGTTAAGAAAATTCTTAATTATGCAGAATTTTTCTCCTCATTGTAGGGCGACTAGCATTACTGGCAACTGAACATTTAACTTTAGTAGCTCCACCCATCATTACCAGCAAAAACTGATATAAAGATCCCTAAAACATATTCACATAGAATCACTGATTTCTCCTTCCCCTCACTGGACATGACTAGGCAGCAAGGTCTTAAGTAGGAGAACTGGTATCACTATGTACATTGACACGCTTAGGACTTTATCAGGAGCTCTCTGCCTGGCTCTCAAAGGAGCCTCACAGGATTTCTGGCATTGACAGAAGAGATATTATTATATCCACTGTAACGATGAGGAAGATAAAGTGACTTATCTTAAACTTATGTAACTAGAGAGTTTCAAAGCCATGATAAAATCCCCATTATCCTGAAGCAGATTAAGTTCTCTTCCATTTTCTTATACCGTGTCCACTTTCAGCAAAAAATACTCAAATCTTATCTGAAGATTTGAATCCCTAACTAGCTAGAACCACTTACTGAGGAGTATTTTGAATTTAACCGTTTGCTTGTTTCAAGTCTTATTTATAAGTGCCTTAATCTGATAACCTTGCTTGCTCCTTTAGAAGCTGGTATTCCCAATTACTAATAATTGTTAGTGCAGAAAACAACTAAAGGAGTGAAAACTATTCTTATTTTTGGATTTCAAGTAAAAGTCAGCTGTGGTTGCTGCTTTGTATTTTGGCTGATGGAAAGTAAGATTTATGATCCAACCCTTGTTTTGATTTCACAGTCCTTTTATGCCAAATTTTGCTTTAAAATATTTTCTTTTTTTGATTTAATATTTATTTTTTAAATCACTATTTAGGCCATTATTCTTTTTACCCCAGTCATTATGACACTATTGTCCATGTCCATGCTTCTTTTTTCCTTTTTGTTCAATCTCTTCCCTGCCTAACACCTCACCCCCAATAACTGTCATCCTGCTGTCCATCTATGAGTGTCTCCCTATTTTCCTTGTTTATTCAATAAAAATATTTGGATTTATTTATTCCTTCCTCATTCCTTGGCATGAAATAATTAATGTAGTTGTTTTTTATTCACTCAACAGTTTTTTTTGTTTGTTTGTTTGCTTGTTTTTTATTTTTAATTGCATGCTTATGTCCCTGGCATAGGATGGGAAATTAAGTCATAGTTATTTACTTAGGTACAGTCCCAGTCCACAAGGAAAGTATTGCCTAGAGAAGATAGAGGAGTAAACAGTAATAAGCACAGAATGGGCACTTAATCTAGTTGAGAAGTTGAAAAAATTTCTCAGAAGAAATGATATACTGAGACCATAACAATGAATAAGCTTTATCCTAATGAAGGAATGATAAAGGATAATGTTTAATTAGATAAATTATTTGCAAAGGTGCAGAGTGTTCACCTGATAGAATCCAATTAATTCAGTAAGCTTGAAAGGAGAAAGGTTAAGAGGTGAAGACTGGACAGTAAACCCGACCCATGTCATGAGTGGTTTATATGGTACATCAAGGAATTTGGTCTTGATACTTAAGCAATGGTGACATGAATGTGAAATGGTCAGATTTTATTTTTCATAAGAATCTGGCAGGGCAGTGGAGATTGTAATGCAGAAGTTTGGGTTGGCATAACAAGTCTAATGGCTTTTAAAATAATACAAAAAGAGATGATAGTGGCCCAAATAGCAAGAGCCTTAGCAGCTGTTAGGGAGGAGCAACGGGACCTGGTGTTTGATTGGATCAGGGCCCCACTCTAGTGAAGCAGCGATGTAACTGCACTGGCAGGCTGGAGCAAGAAGGGGAAGAGCAAGTGTTGGAAAGGAAAATACAGTGGTTACATCTTCTACTTTAGGAAGCCAAAAATAATATCTAACAGTGAAAAAAATCAAGCAATTGTAATCTAAGTATGCTAGGATATGGAAGTAAACACCAGAAGAAAATTCTTTTCAAAGCCAAAAAATTGTTGTTCTCAGAAAGCAGAATTTTGGAGTGGAAAGGGGTGAAGACTGCTTTTTACATTATAAGCCTGATTAGATGGTATAGATAGATGATAGATAGATAATAGATTAAATATATAGATACATATATACACACACATCAATTACAATAAAATTTAAATGCAGAACTTTTCCTTTTATAAATGAGTAGTCAGATCGGTAGTTTGCCCAGAGTTGTGATCCGGTGATAGCAAAGTTGGGACAATGAAACCCCAAGCTCTTGACTCCATTTGAGGATAAACTCCAACATGCCAGCTGACCACAGCTAAAATCACTGGAAATAAAATAACAACCCTCCCTTTTGTGGTACATATCAAAATGCTATCTAGATTAACATATATTGAAATGATAAAAAAAAAAAAAAAAAAAAGTGATGCATGGAATGAGTTACCCTAAACTTTCAGGGGAAGAAGTGAACTGTGAGTGTCGTTGGCAAAGGCAAACTGACGGGTTAGCTGCAGGATGAGTGGCACTCACTCCTGGCTGACACTCATTAATCTTAGTGCTCACAATAACCTCCTGAGATGGAGACTGCTGTTCTCATTTTACAAATGAGCAAAAAGGGTACACACAAGTAGGTGTTCACACATAGGCAAGGAGTAGAGCCAGGATTCAAACTCAGTCCGGTTCCAAGTGATCCCAATCTTGCCTGCAGTGTTCCACACTGCCTCTTAACAAGAGGACTTCGTTTATGATATTGAATCTATCCCTATGCTCAGTCATTTTTGAACAATATTTAAAATTAAAGGTTTAGTTTCTGATGAAGAAATAATATAAAATACATTAAACCACAATGCAATAACCAACTAATTGGTTAAAAAGCAAGTAATTTCTATTTCTGTGCTTACTATAGGAAAGATGGTAAAAAATTAGAATTCTTTTTTCTTTATTGTAGTTTTCTATTGACTAATCACAATACTGAGGTCTGCTTGTAATAAAAGTAGATGGAGACTTTAAAAAAAATATTTATGTCATGTGAGACCTCACCCTTTACCTGAATGGAATCCACTGTTTAGGCATTTTGGTGGAAAGTAGCAGCTTACTGTAATAGCATTGCTGAAGAACCCAGACGCTAGCTCTCTCCCTAGGCAAAGCCATATGGGATCACTGAACCTTGCTCCAAGCTTGGGTGCCAAATGTGGAGAGAATCGCCCAAAGAAACTAGGACAATGAGGATTACTGGTAGTGCTTGTCTTGGCTTCTAATTTCTTTCAGTGGGTCAGCTCTTTCTGCACTGTGATCCTATCTCTGTTCTTCCAGTCTGCAGAGCTACGCATTACTCTTCCAGAAAAGACCTTTGCAATTAAAGTGTTGAGTGTTGGGACTGGTGAAATGATTCCCTAACCTGTTTAATTCTTCCAGCTGGTCCAATAATTCAAAGATACAGTAGGCTAACTGGAGAAAAATAAAAATTTTAATAGGTGTGCGTGGGGAATTTACAAAAGCATAAAAATTCCATAGACAGTGCAATGGCATTGGGTATTAAGACATTTTTAGATAAAGGAGAAAAGGAGAGACAGAGTATTAGATTTTGGAAGAGAACTGGTGATTTAAAGGTAGTTGAGGAAAAGCAGAACACCTGTGACAGGAAAATTCTTGCTAGACAGCCCAGAAACAATGGGGCATACTGTGGGGGTTTCTAGCCCAAAATACTTGAAGTTTTCCTGACTAATGTTACAGTATAAAATTCTTAAGGTGATTAAGTCAAGGTTCCTTAACTCTTATATTTGAAATCTGAATCTCATTAAGAAAAAGGGAAAGTGAAACTCTCTTCCTGAGTTTGTTGGTCTTGAATTAATTTCAGTTGGAAATAATCTGCATTCTTTGGGGACACTCACTCCCAATGTCCATAGGATTAATCAGAGTGAATGTCTATTGTTTGGAACCAAAATTTATAATCAGGTGAAGTCATATATATAGTCCTTGCTTAGCAAATAGCCTCTAGCTTATAATATGGCCTTAAACCTGTTTGTCTCTCTCCTTGGTACAAGGGCTTGAACGCTATGAAGTATTAGCTTGTTTTATAGTTATTTCAACAACAAATACAATATTTGTCATTTTTATATATCCATTTTTTCAGAAAGAAGCTTTAATACATCATAATATATTTCCATTTCTTACCTTTATTCACATCTTCTTTATTGGAAGCTCAATCAAAAATTATTGTTAGTTCAACTCAGAACATAATAGTTCAAGTATACATAAGCTATTTTGAAATAAGCTGTAGATAATGTTAGTCAATAGAGCTTTTAATTTATCTACTTATTTTATATTTAAAGAGGATAATCATGCAACTCAAAATTATTTTTTGCCAACATGCTTACCATTCATTAACATGTTACATTTATGTTTTCATCTTCATGTGCTCACATGCCTATCTGAAACAAAACATAGCAAGAAGGCAAGAAAAGTTAAATAATTTAGCCTTTTACTTTAATAAAACTATAAAATCATAGCATTTATTTCTTAAACAACTTATAAATGATCACATACCCCCCAAAAAAATTCTAAGAGGAGTCATTTCAAGTAGAAAGAGTTTCAGGAAATCATTCCAGAAACTTGTTTCCTATGAAAATTTATCTCAGTTTATTTATCATTTATATTTATTTTTTAAGTTTAGGCCACCTGATAATTAAAAAATAATGCATCATTACAATAGACTGACATATTAATTTTTTTCCTCTATAATAACCAGCAAATGTTCCTGCCTAAATATAATAATCTTTTCTTGACTACACAAATAGCCAGTAAAAATATTAACTTTAATATGCACAGATACTATATTGAGAAAGGAATTATGTCATCATGATTCTATCACAATAAATAGTAAGAGTCAAAGATCTTCCTCACTTTATGTTTGTGCTTTATTCTTCGACCTATATCTGTCCTGATCTTGGCAATTAGTTTTTTATACTACAAATTGCATCACTAACAATTGCATTTGTAGACTTATCATGCACATATTCTAATAAATATATTTTTATTAACTTAAACTACTTTCATAATAGAAGAGCTGTAATTGTTTAAAGTTTTGATTGGCATATACTTATAAACCTGTTCAATTTTTAAGATTATCAAAAGAGCATACTCAGAAATAGATGAGACATTAAAGTATGGCTTGAGATTTCAAGAGGTGTTTTCCCCTTACTCTGGGAACAAAGACTTTCATCTGTCATTTATGTATTCAACAAACATTTAATGAGCAGCATCTGTGCCAGTGCCGGGAAGGGGAAAATTGCTCCCTTTCTCCTCTGGGTTCTTATAGTTGGTCAAATCATTAAAATGACATAAAACAGATTAACAAGAAAAAATCAAGTTTTTATGGATACTTATGGAGAATTCACATAAGCATAAAAAATTCAAAGACAGAAAGGCAAAATGAGTTAGATACGTCATTCTCAACTAAGGAGAAAGTGGTAGCGGCCTAGAGCTTCAAAGGGAAATAAAGCAATTCACGAAGAGATGAAAAGTGTTAATGAGTAGTTAAATAAATGTTTGCAGGGACATATTGAAACAATGGGACACAGATAGGACTTGGGTCAAACAGGCCTGTCTAGTCTCCTCTCTGTCTGTCACACCTAGTTCAGATTAAACGATCATTTTCTATGGTGATAGCGCCTTCTGGGATAGAACAGGCCTTCTATATTAAATTTGTTTGGGGAATTAAGTGGGAGGTGAAAAGCAAAACTTCCTGAGTCGTCTGTCCCCCAAATAATCAACCTAAAATAACCATTATTCCAAAAGGCACGTTTTGGGGTGGCATAATCTGCCTCTTGACCCCTTTATCAGGCTCTGTTCTATGCAATACCATGAATTAAAAAATAGATTTTTGCTTTTTTGAAAACATTACTGAGGAGAAACAAAAAATATGTCATAAAAATACAAATACATCAATAACTTTGCTAGGGATGCTACAAGTCATTAGGATAAGGGACATTGAAAGTACATTGGGAGGGTGAGTAGGCTGCCCTTTAAATTGAGAAGAAAACTAACTGTTGACCTCAAAGGGAGGGTGAGATTTTAGCAGAATTTCAAGGGGTTGCAGAGTTAGACATGGTGGATATTTGGAACAAGAGCAACTCAGAAAGAGAAAATAGTCTGTGCAAAATTACTGGGGTCATGATGTGAGAAATATGCTCACCTGGTCTGTAAAGCAAACAGACACTGAGGCCAGTAATATAGTGAAATCGAAGCGTTTGTTTATGATTTTGTAAGGTTGGGTGTCTGGTGATATCTGGTGGACAGGCATAACAAAGTGCAAGAAACAGATAAATTTATTCCTTACTTGAACAGTCCCTCCCCTGCTTCCTCACTGGCTGAGTACTTCTGAGTCACAGCCTGGAGCAATGCAATCATATCTAAGATAATTGGTCATTCCCCTTCTCTTTTGTTCTCAGAGGCATCTCTGAAGAGCTACAGAAGCCCCTAGCTATTAATAACATTGTGGCTTAGACCCATTTGAGACCTGCCTCCTTGTTCCCTAGAATGAAAAGTTTTGAGGTCTAGTAAGGGAGCTGATGTGTCAGGATTCAAATGAAGAAGCAGAAGAATGAAGACCAGAACACACAGCATCAGCGGGCATTTGAAATAAGATGGTGACATTATCTGACTCATGTTTTTCTTTTTGGTTTGTTTTTGTTTTTTTTTAAGATTTTATTCATTCTTTTTAGAGAGAAGGGCAGGGAGGAAGGAAAAAAGGGGGAGAAACACCACCGTATGATTGCCTTTCCCCTGCCTCCAGCTACGGACCTGGCTGGAGACCTGGCCTGCAACCTGGTTATGTGCCCTGATGGAGAATCAAACCAGCAACTTTTGGGTTCACAGGCCAGCACCTATCCACTGAGCCACCAGCCAGGGCTTTGACTCATGTTTTTTAAAGGCAACTCTGACTTCGATGTGAGACTATGTTTTTGGTAAAGGGGCACTTTAGAAGTGGGGGGCCAATGATGAGACTACTGCACTAGTCCAAATGGAGGTGATGTTAGGGCCAGAAGGTAGCAGCTGGCCCTGGTGGAAGGAAGCAATCAGATTGTGGATATCTGATGAAGTTGGAGCCAATGGCTTTGCTGAAAAACTAGGAGTCAAATGGGAGAAAGATGTTAACGAATAAATCCAAGGGCTTTTGTGCTGGGAAACTGAAGTAACACATATATCATGGATACTCTTTAAAAAAAAATAGATATAAGTCTATTACATTCATTTCAATAGATGTTTAATATGCTAAAATATGGGTATATGACAGTGTATTTATCTATTACCAATGGCTAGTTAGTTGTTTTCATTATTTAATACTGTAAGTGATGCTTCAATACAGTTTTCAGATACAGTTAAGTAACTCTGCAACCTTTAAAAGTACCTATCAAATAACCCTTCAGTGATATAATTCCTGAGATATATTTGAAACATGACTTAGTTTCTGATTAGTAACTTTTCATCAGCTCTAAAAAGAATTCATTGACTGAAATAGCCTAAATTTTTTTTCATCTTGATTAATCTTTAGACAAGCTTTTTCCTGACACTACATACCTAGCTTCCATCTTTTTAGTGCATTTACTTTTGAAAAATTGTAATGCAAATCTTTTCTCCATCCTTTTTGAGAAGTAAATCTTTTAAAAAGTTTGGAATATCTCTAGGACCTAGAACCATCAATTTGAAATGTAATCTAGTAAAATATCTAGTACTATACCACATCAGCCTCCCAGTCCCTATGGGAAAGTGTGAGCCTAACTTTGATGGGTGCTAGTCTCTAACTTATAGATAAGATCAAGTTTACTTTTCTTTTGAGTAAGCTTAGTTAGTTTTAAACCAAAATTAATTTTAGACTGTAATAAAGAATAAAATCATTTATTTGGGAAAGGAACTATAGCCTAGGAGACAAAACTTCAGGCAGCAACTTAAAACTGTGCTCCACCAAGACAAAGGGGACCCTACCCTTCAGAACAACAGTTACCCACTATTCCTATTTAAGTTAATTTTATGTGAATGTGGTATTTAAATTCTTACCCTTCTGATTGGTCCAAATCTCACAGCCATTTGTTGACATTATCCATCCTGATTGGTTATTATGGAGCAGTTGTGATTGGACAGGGCAGATCATTGGTCAAAAGACTAAACTAGGAACTTCCTTATAATAGTTGACTCTTAGGGCATAAATGAGCAGAGCATAATAGAAGAAGTGAAGATTCATTCTGAGGTTCTCCCCAGTGTACTGGGTATGTGGAAAGTCCCTGTCAGCAAATGGCCATTAGTTTTCACTATTTATAAAATTTGAGCCCTTAGTTGACTATAACGTGCCCACCTCAGTAGATAAATTCCTTCTCAGGGTTCATATCAAATGAATCTTTTATTTTGGGGATTCACATAGTTGCCTATGATCTTCTTACTTTAATTTCTAAAATCTCTTCAGCCACTTCTTTCAAAGGCAGTGAGTTTAGATTTTAGTTCTGGCCTCTCTCTTTTATTGCAATAGCTTTGATTAATGGCTTTCTTCAGATTATGTAGCTCAATATCACAATTCAATATCACCTTAAACTTGTCATATTGGCTATTATCAAAAAGATAAGAGAACAGATGTTGGCTAGGTTTTTGAAAAAAGAAAACTCTTGTACATCGTTGATAAAAAATGTAAAGTGGTACAATCATTATAAAAGTATATAGAACTTTCGAAAGACTAAAAATAGCACTACCGTGCAATTTAGCAAGCCTACTTCTGGGTATTTATCCAAAGTAAACAAAATCAGTATCTCAACAAACTATCTGCACTCCCATGTCCATTGCAGCATTATTTATATTAGCCAAGATACTACAACTTAAGTGTCTATGGATGGATGAATTGATAAAGAAAATATGACACACAAACATACATTAGTTATGCAGCAATTAAAAAAAAAAAAAGAAAGAAATCCTGCTGTTTGTGGCAACACAAATAAAATTGCTGAGCATTCTGCTGAGTGAAATAAGCCAGATAGAGAAATACAAATATTGTATGGTATCACTTGAAAGACAAATATTGTATGGTATCACTTATATGTGGATTCTAAAAAAAAAAAAAAAAAAAAAAAAACACACAAAAACAAACAAACAAAAATAGTCAAACTCATAAAACCAAAGTGTAACAGTAGCTGTCAGGGGCTGGGAGGTAAAGGAAATAAGATGTTGGTTAAAAGGTACAAACTTTCAGTTAAGGTTCAATAAGTCCTAAGAACCTAATATAAAACATAATAATTATATAGTTAAGAATACTGTATTGTAAAATCTTAAGTGTTCACATCAAAAAGAAAAGGTAGCTGTGAAGTGGTAAATAAGTTAATTAACTTGTAATCATTTAACAATGTATGCACAAATCGAATTGTCATATCGTACCCTTTAAATATATAGTTTCGTTTGTTACTTATATGTCAGTAAACTGGGAGAAATATTTGAAAATAAACACATCCTTGACTGTTTAACTTTGTTCATTGCAATGTTTGCTTTGACATTGCAGGGCTAAAAACATAAATACATTTTTTTCCACTTTCTAAGATCTTCTAGCTGGACTAGTTGAATTGCAGGAAACAAAATTAGAGACAAATTAACAGGAGAAAATCAAATGTTTAACATGTGAATGGGGAATTCACATAAGCATGAAAATTCCAAAGACAGGCAACATTGGGTATATATAACTTTAGGACAAAGGAGACATAAGAGGGAATGGGTTATTAGATTTCAGAAGTGAGAATGGGGCATTTATAGCTAATTGAGAAAGAGGGGAACACTTGTGGCAGGTACATTTTTGTTAGGCAACTCAGAAACAGTGGGACACAGCGGGCAACCTGGCTAACTTGCTTCGAATGTTCCTAAGATAAGTTGTAAATGCTGAAGGTGATTATATCAAGCTTCCCTTCCTGAAGTAGGTTTTCTGTTTTTGTATGTCTGTTTGTTTGTTTTTTAAAATTATTTTAAAATCTAAATCTATTAAGAAAGAAGGGAGCTTGTTTGGTTTTAATTGCTTTCAGTTCCATATAATCTTCATTCCAGAGTGGCACATTCCAGGGACACTCACTCTTGACTCCAATTGAAATGGGGTACAGAGTGAAAGGTCCCTCACAGCCCATGGTTGGGGGATGGGGAAGGGAAAGCTGACAGTACTTAGTTAAGATATTTTACATAACTAAAGGGCAAGCTGGTAGCTAGATAATACCTGTGCTACTGCCCTGGGCAAAAGGTGTGTAATTACTTTCAGAATGTATCCTGACTGTGATAGGGCGTGTGTGTGTGGGGAGGGAGGCAGGGAGCAGAAGCCCCAGGATCACTGAGCCACTCTTGCCCTGACTAAAAATGGCAGTCAAGAACCCTAAGGTTGCTGGTTCGGTTCCCAGCCAGGGAAAATAACCAGGTCGCAAGCCAGGTCTCCAGCCAGGTCCATAGATGGAAGCAGGTGAAAGGCAACCATACATTGATGTCTCCCTCCCTCTCTGCCTCTCTCCCTTCCCTTCTCTCTAAAAAATAATAAATAAAATCTTTAAAAAGAATAATGTAAACATTACAGAGAAAGTGGCATACGTAGCTCATTATGGGAGGAGGCAGAGATAAGGTCACATAGGAAGTTTGGGTCTGGATTTAAAGGAAGGGTGGGCTGCCTTGAGCAGGAGAAGGGTTCAGATGTAGCAGCCATGTGAGTAGCAGAAAGCTGTTACACAGTTCCTAGGGAAGACTCCGCCATGGGTCTGGGCTAGTAAGGAAAGGCCCGCTGCTGCTTTGGTTGTGCCTGTTCTATCTGACCCCAAAGCCACCAAGGATGCCCAGAGCCATCTGGATTTGTGGAACTTGGGAACAATAAAGAAGCCACTTTCTTAGGGTTTGTGTCTTTCCTGGACTTTACCATGACCCAGCATAACATGGCATACGCTTTTCTGGAATATAACATGGAGGCTTATGACTGCCTACCTCAGATCCTGAAGGGAAGGTCTGCTACAGGAGGATGGTGATTTTAAAACCCGAAAGTGTACCTTCCAGAGGAACTGGAGGACTGTTGGTATAGCTGGCTTAAGTACAGATATGGAGGTGGGGAATTATTGAACATTTTTTTTTGCTCATAGCCTGGTGGGGACCAATTAAAATGCTGGGTCTCATGGCAGAACGGACTTAGAGCTCCACTGAGGTTGGAATCTCATAAATAAAACCTGTTTCTCTCAACACTAATTGTTGGGTCATACACCAAAGCACTATGTGCATGGGCCCCTGTTTGCACAATAACATCATATATTTCTCAAGATCAGAACTGAGTGCTGCCTTGAAAAGAAAATATAACCCCAGCAGCAACATTTCTTTCTTCATTATTCCATCTCCTATCTTTTCCGAGTTTGTCTCTAGGAAATGAGCACACATTCATCACAAAGTAATCATAAACATAACATAGTCTATAGTTTATAGTTTATTTTATAAATTAATAGTAGCTTTACATTTGACAAGAAAAAAGAAATCTGAGATATTCTAAATTAAAATTACATTAGCCAGAAAGTGAGAAAAAGATGGAACTGGTAGCGTGTTAATAACTATGGAGCAGCCCTGACAAAAGACTGCTCACATTCCTGTATATCTGTTCGAATTTAGAATTAATTTCCAACTGGCTATTTTCACAATTATCAAAAAAAACCTTAATAGCCATGCACCATAGAACCCCACGTGCCACCACTTATTTACACAGGAGTTTTCCAATCATCTGCCCACTGAAGCTGACACTTATTCTTTGCAGACTGTGTTTATATTAGCCTGCCCAAAAACTGGCTTGGTTTCAGCTTCTCCCATCCTCTTTATCCTTTTAAAATATCCTATGTCAAGTCCTGGCTGGTGGCACAGTGGATAAGATGCTGGCCTGCAAACCCAAAGGTCCCTGGTTCGAGTCCCAGCCCGGGCAATAATCAGGTTGCAAGCCAGGTCTCCAGCCAGCTCTAGCTGGAGGCAGGTGAAAGGCAACCATACACTACTATCTCTCTCCTTCTCTGCCTGTCTCCCTTCCCCTCTCTCTAGGAATAATTAAAAAGAAAAAAAAAAGTTCCATAATCTTTCTCCTCCCTACTTGATGTATAAAAATGCTTGCCAAACGCTGGGACACATGATGGTGGTTTAGAAGCCATGGTCAAGACTGGTTTTCTTTTTCTCTTCCTTCTTCCTTTCTCACTTAAAAAAAACATTTCCTTTTTTTTTTTTTTTTTTTTGATTCTAGAGAAAGGAGGAAAGAAGGAGAAAGATAGGGAGAGAAACATTGATTGGGTGCCTCTTTCATGTGCCCCATCTGGGGACAGTTGAGTACCTCTTTCATGTGCCCCATCTAGGGACAGAACTGTAACTCGGGATGTGCCCTGACCTGGAATTAAATCTGCAACCTTTTGGGTTGCAGGACAACACCAGACCAGTTGAGCCATGCCAGCCAGGGCAAGACATGTCTTCTTCTTCTTCTTCTTTTTTTTTTTTTTTTAATTATTTAATTATTTAAACAAATTTTTGCTAGCAATGGCTTAATAAACGTTTTCTTTAAAAAAATTTTCAGAGTGGAAATTAACTTTTTAGATACATTTTAAAGTTATTGAAAAAGTCAAGTCCAACAGTGATTTTTCAGCAAATAGCAAGATTCCAGCGTTTGAAATCTGTCTACCTGTATGCAGTGACCCAAAGAAATGCAGGAAAAGAGTTTGCAGTACAGAAAGTAAAATAGTTTAATGTTGAATTGTCCAGTCTAGAGAACATGGAGTTAATTTTCTGAAGACTTGACTTCCCCATGGCAGATAGGTTACATAGGGTAAAATCATAAGATACATTAGGATGGGGGTGCGGTTCATGGATGTGCTAGGAGCTGATTGGTTGGTGGTGATATAAGGGTAATAAATCTGTCTTCAGCCCTGGCTGGTGGCTCATTGAATAGGTGCAGGCCTGTGAATCCGAAGGCTGCTGGTTCAATTCCCCAACCAGGGCACATAACCAGGTTGCAAGCCAGGTCTCTAGCCAAGTCTGTAGCTGGAGGCAGGTGAAAGGCAACCATGCATTGATGTTTCTCTCCCTCTCTGCCTCCCTCCCTTCCCCTCTCTCTAAAAATAATAAATAAAATCTTTTAAAAAATAAGATGTCTTCTGCTACTTTGGAGTATTCTGATTGTCCAGGGGAAAGGGGTGATTTCTAGAGCCAGGATTTATAGCTAAATTTAATCGTAATCATAAGGACCCTCTGTTTCAAATAGTTAGCAATATCAACATTTGTTTCACCTGTGATAATTTATTACACTATTATTATTATTTCTCAACATTTATATATCATTTCTGTGTTAGTAGTGCTTAGGAAAGAGTGCTCTGTGCAACCAGCCAGCCAAGTAAAGCAATGTTAAAACCAAGGTACCAAACTGCTTCTATCTTTAAAGTAAAGGTTATTTTTGTAATAAGTCCCTCTGTGTTTTTAAAAAGCAGAATCATTAAATCATTTCCTAATAAAACTGAGGGACTTCTTATCCAAACAAGAAATGGTGCATTTTCAAAATATAAAGTTTATTTTTGAAGTAAAGTTTTATGCTCCATAAAATCTCTGAGCCTGAAAATGCAGCTATGGGAAATTCTTGTTGGAGCCCCAAAGTAGCTGCCATAAGCATTGAAGCACACTCCTGAGTGTGACATTCCCAGCTTGATGGCTTGATGGCTTAATTTACTTATATGGTGCTCTTCAAAGTGATTTTGTAGCTTTGGGTAGGAAACTGAATCCAGAGTTACTGAGCCACAGATAAGTGAAATTTACACTCATGAACAAGGAAGATTGCTGTAATCATTTCAGGGTGAAAAAAAAAAATTAACCACTGATAATATATCAAAACTTCCAATATAGAAGTTTTACTTAGGTTTTTAAAAAGCCAATGAATAAACTGAGCTTTAGTTCATAGAAAGAATTATTGGCAAATGGTTGAAACAGTCTTGTTGACTGTTTATTAACAGTTCAAATAACTTGCTTACTTTGAAGACTTCCTAGAATAAGGCAATCATGACTTTCTGTACTTAGAAGATAATTGCTGAGTTCTACATTCAAATAGTATCTGCCAAGTGATCTTCAGGGGCGTTTCATCCAAAACCACACTGGATCCTCAGGATGACACCAGAGGGAAAAAACACAAAACAGCTTTAAAAAAACAGATCAAGTAATTGCTGCTAATTATGGAGCAGAGTTGAGAATAGAGCCCATTTATTCTTTTGCTTTTGGCTTTGTTACTGAAATAGAGATCCCTTGGATAAATATCAAAAACCTGGAATTTCTTTATCTGACACTTGGACACATTTCCACACACTGGCACAATGGGGTGAGTGTTGAGACCTCAATCTTCACCCTCAAAGATAAATGTTCACAGAGACTCCCAACGGAAATAATTTGAGACCATGGAAAAACTTAGTTTCTCATGAGATATTTGGCCACTAACTTAACAACCATTGGTGACTTGAGACTGAGACAATTACTACTGGGAAATTTGTCAAATGGTGATTTTTTAAAAGTGCCACCATTCATTTTAAATTTCTTGTTGAGAATGATAGCATTTAAAATTAAACATTATCTCAACTAAAACTATATATTTTTTTTCTTTGAAAGCTAAGTAAATTAAATATACATTTTGTTAGGAAGAACAAATGAGTAAAATGGAAAGGTAAACCCTGAGCAACAACAAAACAAGAAAGTGTCTGCCTTTATCACATATATTATACTAGGAAGCTTGTTCTTAGGCATAAGACTTGGATACTGGGAACCTCAATACAATTTTAGCAAACCTCATTAAATCTGCTTCCTCCTCAGTAACTGCTGATGCAGCAACCACTTGTGTCCTTCAAAGATGTCTTGGTCTGCTGACCAGGCCTGTGTCCTTCAAGGATATATATGGTAGCCTGCCTGAGAGAACCTGGTAACTCTCCTCTTATAGTAAGTCTCTTTGTTCTCAGAGCCAACTCCCCAAAGCCATCCACAGAGAGTCTCTTCAACTTGACCCCCTCCCACCAAACCTTATTGTCTTTAAAAACCACTACCTTTCTTTGGTTCACTGCTGACACCTTCCTGCCTTCATGGTCTCAGCTCCCTTGTGCATCTGGCCAAATAAATCTTTTAAAATCATGGTCTGTTCCCTTGTCGTTTCTTCTCTCACTATTGCCCGACCTAATATTTATAATACTAGTACTGGCACATACTCAGAAAAAAACAATGGAAGAAACTGGAACATACAAAAAGAGGTCCAATTGCATTTGCAAATTTACTAAATGGAAAAAAAAATGCCATCTCAAATTAGAGAAACTTTTCACTAAGCATGCATATAAAAAAAGATGAAATTGAATTTAGTGTGCACATAATATATCACCATAAATTCCAAATGAATTAGATAATTAAATGTAACAAATTATTACAAGAGAAACCCTGGTTCTTCTCACCAATGCAATAATTACAGACCAGCAAACCTATTAGCCTGCATGCAAAATTTATTAATGAGTGGGAAAGCAAAAACAAGGCTGGGGTGGCATGCTTGCCCTAGTGCGGCCAGAGGCCTGGGGGCCCAAAGGCTAAGGGCTCCCAGATAGGGAATCCTTTGTTTTGAAAACTTATATAAGTTGGAAGGATGGGGGTAAAGTTACATATTGATTGACAAGTAAAGGTGGTGCCAGCTTTCCAGGACTGGGGCATGAGTTTCTAAAGGTGTTAATGGGCTTCTTCCTTTAGGGACTATAGGCTCTTCCCATCCTTTCAGGCCTTGGGATATGAATACGGTTCCAAAGGCTTTCCTTCCCAGACAGCAGAAAGGACATAGAATTCCAAGGACTTTTCTCTTACCATGCTAACATAGTGTTTCTTGTAATATTGGAACACTTGGAATATTATTAGACCAGGCCCAGGACTGCCAGGTTAGGGGGTGAGACATGTCTCCCTTCTGTTACTCACTCAACTGTAACAAAAATGATACCATACGAGTATTATTAAAAATTGGGAGAATTGCTCCATAGGCTGGGGTGAAGAAAACTCTTTTAACCATTATTCTAAATTCCAGGGGGACAGGCAGCAGGGGCTGGTGGGAGGGGAATATAGAAATAGGGTTACAAAAATTAAGAGAAAATTTGCAATGGTTCTATATATAAAACAATATTATATATTAAGTGAATATAATCAGAATAGAAATAAAGTTAAGTATTGATAAAAACATTTCAATTGATACTAGATTCAAAGTTTGAAAGTCCTAATATACAAAGAAATAAGGGAAAAAACATACATCTTTTAGAAGAAACAAGTTAGAAAAAGGGAGAAATTAATCATGGGAAAAAATACAAAAAGCTATTAATCACATGATGCAATCGTCACCCTGGAACATGAGAACAAAAGTGCGCAAAGTAAAAAGTACAGAAGAAACATTTTTCATCTATTAAGTGAATAAACACTGTCATAACTACTGGCAAGAACACAAGCTAGTATAACATCTTGGAAAAAATTTGGCAATATCTAGAAAAATTACATATGCAATTACATTTTGGTTGGCAATTTACCTCTATAAGACCATTCTATTGACACTAGTTAAAAATAAAATGATAGGTGTGCTATTGGTAAAAGACTATAAACAACCTAAATGTCTATCAATAACAGGCTGGTTGAATAAAGTATAATACAGCAATAAAATGATGTACTAGGGAACTGTGAAAAAAAATCAGGTATCTATTGTATATTTTGGTGAAATTAGCTTTTTTTTAATTAAAAAAAAACACAACTAGAGAAAAATGTTATAATATGCTATTTTTTTAAGATAAGGGAAATCCAAATATATTTACATATTTGGTTATATATTTTAAGGAAAGTACACCTTAAGTAATTGTTATATATGTGAGAAACAAGGTAGCAAGTGACTCTCATAGTAGGCTAAGACACAGTGTATAATTATTAATGGCTGGGCTAGGTCACAAATGAATCAGAGTCTCTGAGTAAACAGGACAACAAAGAAGGGGCTAGGGTACACAAGAGAGGACTTGACAGCACAAAGGAATAGGGACTTCCGCAGCCCATCACAGATACCTCTGAGAACAAAGGAAAGGAGGGATGGTCACATTCGTGCCAAAAGTTGCCAGCTCTAGGGTTTAAACTGCCTGATATCTCTTTAGACATCATCAGGCCAGATTGTGACTCTGAGGTACATGAGGCAATGAGGGAGGGACTGCTCTTGTCAGGGATAAATTTGCCCATTTTTCCCACTTCAGTGTGCCTGCCCACCAGACATTCATCTTCTGATCTTGCAAGGCCATAAATTAACACCTCGCTTTCTCTATACTCCTGGTCTCAGTGTCCGTTTGTTTTGTGGACTGGGTGAGTTTAATTTTCACACATATATAAGAACATTTCCCTAGGTAGTAAATTATACTTAATATTACTGTTTCATTTTAGTTTTCTGTAATTTTCTAATTGTTTTAAATTAATATATAAATGATAAAATAATATTAATGTAAAAATGAGAGAACCATTTTGAATGAACAAGAATGAAGAATATATATACATATATATGTGTGTGTGTGTGTATATATATATATATATATATATGACATATGTATTTTCAATATCTTTGCAAGATAGAAACTGTGTGAAATGGTGTGTGCTTTAAAATTAAAATGGGTTGAAATTTCAGCTCCAACTATTGGTTTACAGAGCGATATTAGGCAGGTCCTATCCCTTCTTGGGTAGTCATATTTTTTTTTAAATAAATAGAATATTTTTATTTTCAAGTGGTATTAATGTTACTGTAATAGTTAGCTAATTATTAATAAATAGAACAAAGAGAATTAAACATTGATGTTTATAAACTGGGGAGCATAAGTTTATAAACTTCACCAAAAGGCTACAGCTTCACACCACAAGGGATCATAGCATTGCTCTACCAAGGTAATTAAAATTTACCCTTCTCCTATCTGATATCAGGTTACCGGGGAATCAAAGGGGAGGTGTTTGACCATAGAGGACTGTCAGTCTAACTAGGGAGTGGACCCATCAAAAACCCTATGAAAGCTTGGAAAATTGATTGGTGATCTTTGAAAAAGTTCCTGGTTATAATCCCAGGAAAATAAAAAAGCACACTCTCTCTCGCCCACCTGGTGACACAATGTCCCCAGTGTGTTTAAGCCTTCTCTCTCATCCAAGAGCACACACCCTTTTGGGTTTAGCAGACTCTGGGATCTGTGTCAGACTGTGTGGGCTCCAAAGGACTGAGCTTAAGATGAAGCAGGAACACTGGAATTGGCTTCTATTTTGGCCTTGCTGGAGACATGGCTGGACTTTTTCCATGGTGGGATGGATGGAGAGGGAGCACAGGGGCAGCCTTCCCCAAGAATAAACCTTCTAACCACACCACAGTCTCCTGTATGTAAATCCAGTATGCTTTCCTTGTGGTCCTGTGGAAGAGCCTTATTTTTACCATCATATTAGCATGTAAGTATCATATACCATGAATAATAAAATATCTTACCAAAGAGAATATAATAATTCATTAACATTTTTATTTAGCATTTATACCTTCTACTTTTATGAATTTATCCAGTCTATTAACTTTTCAGTTCATCTTGTGTTCTTTTCCCCCAAGAAAACAAACTTGTAATGCTAGAATAAAGACCAAATTTTCACTGTTATCTTTAATAATGACATTGCTTATAAAAGAAAGCATTACCAGTAAAACAAAATGCAGCAGTAAAATTGTTCCTTTTACCTTTCACAGAATGATTACCACTTAAATGTTGTACATTTTAAAAAGAACTTCAAATGAACTGTCCTTGAAATATTTGAGTTTTTCAAAAATAGGAATCCTTTTTACATATGCAGGTATAGTGGCTAAAAAAATATTAACACTTTCCTATCTTCTGTTTTTCTGGCTGGGTTAATAACCAAATTAACAGAGAGATTAATAAGAGAAAATCAAAGTTTAATACATGTACTTGGAAAATTCATATAAGCACAATTATTTATGAAAATTTCAATGACAGTGAGGCAACATTGTATTGTATATATAAGATATTTTAGACAAAGAAGAAAGGGGACAGTAAGGTACTAGATTTCATAAGGGAGAATGACTAATTTACAGATAGTGGAGGAATAGAGAAACCCTCATGGTAGGAAAAGCCTTTCTAGGTGACTCAGAAACAATGGCACACAGTACCTATTGAGGTAACAGGCACCCGTCTGAAGCCCTTTTGTTTACCATACTTAATTTAAATTAGACTAAGGCAATATATTAAGATCTTATTCCTGAAGCAGGTTTCCCTGTCTGGATCTCTTAGTAAGAAAAGATGGGAGTGGTCAAATGTTATTTCTGAGTCTTTCGTTTCTTAATAAAATGCTTAAACTCAATATTCCAAAAAGTAGATTTAGATTTTGTTCCCATCACAAGTTCTTCCTCCATGACATCAGTATTGTTCATCAAGGACCAATTTTGGCTCAGTTCTGTGTGAGTGGCAGGGCTCACAATTTTCTGTTTGTTGGTAGCACAATGGAAAATGAAGCTGGGAAAGAGCCATGGCCTAACCGTTTCTAGTTAGAATTTTTTCCTCTTTTCTAATATCTTGGCATGATCTGATCCCTTCAGATTATAGGAGTGCTAAAATAAAGTGTAAAATGACTGAACAAATTAATTTCAAAGAAAAAAATGCATTTTCTGGTCAGAGTATATAACATAATTAGGCGAAGGTAAAACACACACATACACACACAAAGTATAATTAAAACATTGAAAATCAATTACTCCCTTTAGCATAGTTTTACATGAAAGCTGGTCATGAAACAAAGGTTTTACTCCTGGAATGAAACAGCTGGTTAGCATTGGGAATGCCATTTTAAGACTCAGGTTCTTCCTTTTATAGGCCATGAAGTAAGTTGCTGATGGATGATTTTGTTCCTTTATTTCATCTAGATTTGCTAATGAGATACATGGTAATATAGGGATTAAGAGTAAACATTTGGTCAAGGGACAGATTTTGTAGTTCTATAACCTATAACTGACCCTGGAACAGAGATGTGAATTCTAATGCAGAAAACTAAAGAGGCTGTTTGATGATGGTGATGATGATTGGTTTGTTTTCCTTTTTACCTTCTGGGTGATCAATATGTTTATCCTTAGTTGTGGTTTTAATTACTGTGGCTCCATAGCATTATAATAACATAAGAACTCCAACCTGTCTTTTCCAAAATTGTTTTATTGTTTTGTCTAATCTACTAGGTTGTTTGTATTTCCATATATATCTATATGTATATCAGGAAACTTGGAAGTTTTGATAGAAAATGAATTAAAATTATAGTGAACATGGAATATGTCTCTCCATTTATATCTTCTTTAAAGTTGCTCGGTAATGTTTTGTAGATTTTACATTCTGTTAAATTTATTCCATTTTAAATGGATTAAACAATTTATTATCAAATTGCATTGCTAATATTTTGAAGTGTAATTTATTTTTGTATATTAACCTTGAATCTTACAACCTTGATAAACCTGTTTATTGATTCTAGAAGCCTTTATTCCTTTCAAGTTTTCCATATATGGAATCATGTCAAGTGTAAATAAGGACAATTGTCTGTTTTCAAATTCAATCTGGATGTCATGAATATTTTTTCCCTTATTGCACTGTTTGGAACCTCCAGTAAAATACTGAATAGAAATGATAACTGTGGGCCTTCCACTTTGTACCCTCTTCTACTGGTCCCAATATTGCAAAAACATCCTGGGCAAAAATGTAAGTTGAGTAGCTCATTTCCCATTTTGTAATGAGTTCTGTATCACATGATACACTTTGTGTGGAATGGCTTTTCTTGGTAATCTCCTCTGATCAATAAATCCTACTTTTTGACTTTAAGGCATGAACTTGAATTCTTTCTTGCATGAAGCCAAACCACTCTTGGCTTGGGGCTCAAGTCCCCATTGGGACTCACCCGTTTGGCATCAGAAACATGAGGAAGAAAATTCCCATAGAATTTATATTTAAATTTCATTCATATTTAAGTACTTTAAATTTCTATAGGTCAGGGTGTTATAGAGTGGGAGAAAGCCAAAATCCCCCACTCTGCAGTTTAGGGGTGGGGTGGGGTGAGGCCAGGTGGACTAGCCTTTGTTCTTTCCCCACCAAGGAAATAGTAGAGGCCTTACCCAGAGGGTAGTGTCAAAAAGGCTCACAGTGCTATGCAAAATTCTGTCAGTGGTCAGAAATGTTTACACATTACATCGAAGGAGATTTAAAATAAGGGGAGCTTTCAATCTCCAGACCATCTCCAGATGAATATGCAGATGGACTCCCCTGGAATGACATGCAGAGAGACACGTGATGTCTTTCTTCTCTCTGATCCTCTGAATGGAAGTGCAGACAGGGACTGGTTCACTTCTCCAGATGGACCTGCAGACAGACATGCAGCCTGAGAACCCACCTGGTTTGAGAAGGGGTTGGGGGTAGCGGGGAGAGAAGGGGAGAGAAGGAGACATGCAGCTTGCACAGAGATAGGGAATTACATGTGGGATAAGAGTTGGGGAGTGTGCGCAAGATCCTCCCCTCGTTGGTATAGCAGCTGCAGGGAACTTTGAATTTATAGCTGGAATGCTAAACTGCTTGTCTGTTTTAAAGCTAGCCTAATCGGGCAGGATGATATATTGTGGGTGTTTTTAAAGGGAGTGGGATTTAACGGCACAATTGCACCTTTAATATAAATCTGTATACCCCTCAAATAAAAAAAAAATACCTTTCCTTTTCACCAAACTCTGTTATTAGAAGTCATTCCTGGTGGCAAGCAAATAGGCCCATTAAAACTGAGAACGCCTCCCCAAAGGAAAGGGCCCTGTTACAAGAGTGTTAATTATACACATATATATATATATAAACATGTAGCTATTCTGAGAAATGCACTTTAGCTGCCTCAATAAAAATAGAATGTGTATTCTAACTTTTAAAGAATTTATAGAGTCAAACTTAAAGTTTTACAACGATGGGGGCTAAAAATATATTAACACTTTTCCTCCCACTTTCTAAGTGCTGGCTGGGCCAATAACCAAGTTCCTAGAGACAGATTAACTGGAAAAAATGAAGGCTTAATACATACATGGGGAATTCACATAGATATGATAAATCCATGAAAATTCCCAAAGACAGTGAGGTGATATTGGGTAAACAAGACATTGAGAACAAAGGAGGAAAGTGGGGTAAGAGAATGTTAGATTTCAGATGTGAGAATCAGTTGAGGAAGAGCAAACGATGCATGGCAAGAAAGTCTTTGCTAGGTGACTCAGAAACAATGGGATATGGGCTATTAGCTAACAGGCACCTGCCTGAAATTCTCTGGTTTACCATACTTAACTCAAATTAGGCTCAGGCTGCATCCCAAATCTCTTTCCTAAAACAGGCTACTCTCTTTGAATCTCTCGGGCAAAAAACAGGTGAGGATCAAAGTTTCTGAGTCTCCCATTTGTTAACAAACAGCTTTGAAAAATCAATATCCTAAAGGCAGCTTTAGGGTGGCAGAATCTTGGTCTACTAAGTAAACCTACTTTTAATTTACCACTAATATGTGGTATTTATAAAAACATGTCATTACTAATTTTATTTTATTTTTTTTGAATCTTTATGGACACTTTATTCAGATGGTCTGTGATCTGAAAAGGTGGTGGGTTCCTACCCTAATAGGTTGCTGTGGATTCCATTATAAATGGACCCTTTTTATAAGGAGAAGAAAAGTGTAGATAAAGGTTTGGAATTCAGGAGGAAAGCTGCAGTATCCTTTCATCTGTGTCCTGAGCAGAGGTGTCTGAGCCCTGGTCGGTGGTCCTCTCACCCTGGAGCATAATGACTCAGGTATCATCTTGATTGTTTGCAGTCCTCCTGAGGCATAAAGGTGGAACTGCCTATGGTTTCCTGGAGTCAAGAAGGGTCATTCCTCCAGTTCCTGAAACAACAGCATTTACTTACATTGATTACTAAACTTGTTAGTTATTACCCGAAACTGAACTTTTCCCAACATTTGACTTCCCTATAATTTCCCCACTGTTAGTTTTAACCAGGGCTGTCAAGCTCCTATTTATTGGGGGCCACATCAGCTTCATGGTTGCCTTCAAAGAGCCAAATGTAATTTTAGGACTGTATAAATGTAACTACTCCTTACCAGTTAGTAAAACAAGATGCCGGGCAGAATAAAACAAGGTGGAGAACAGGATTCAGCCCTCAGGACTTGTGTATACCACCCGTGGTTTAAACTATCTTATTTCTAAGGGACCAGTTTCATATGGAAGTGCTCATTTTGCTGTTGAGCACATATTTTAGTGTAAGATGTCTGGTAGGGGGCTTAGGGACACACTTAATTGAAGATCTACTTAAGGGGGAGCATTTTATGCAACAATAAGTTACGATAAAGCACAACAGTTTTTAGAACAATTGACAAAAGGTGTACACTCTCCAGCTGGGGTTACATTAGTGACTTTTAAGGAAAAAAATTTGCTGTCTTTTAGAGTTACCACAGATCCCCAATTATAAATATTGGAGTAGGTTATTTTCTTATGGATATGGTTAAAGTATAATTTCAAAAACTTTCTAGGGGAGTACAACATCCATAAGATATGTAGTGCAAGTTTGTTCAATATAAGTTCCTCCAGCAAGAAAAAATTCAAAGATGTTTGGAATATTTTTACTAAATATACACAACTAGTTCATTTCATATGAAAGGAACAAGTTTTCCATAACATTGGGTTAAACAAAAAGTAATGAAAAGATGTTATTACTAATTTTAAAATGACATTTCTTCTTAACATTTTTTTCCTGAAAAAAGTAGAATAGTGATTAGATTTTTCTAGTATAACTAAGAATAATAAGGGAAAAAGCAAAAAGACAAATTATAAAATAAGTTTATATAATAGTAGTTATAATAGGTATTAAGTAGATCAAAGAATAATACATTCAAATTTGGCCAAAATATACTATATCATATTAAAAATGTCTTTCTATGTAACAGAAGAAATAGTATCCTCCCTCATATGATTTTTAAAAATATCACAGAATGCAATGAAGAAATAGTAAAAAAAAATTCCTTTATAATATCACCAGTACCATATTGCTTTAAGGGAAATTTATTTCAGAGCATATCGGAAGTTACTATTTGATATGATTGTTTTAGACTACAAATGGTAAGATATTCCCAGACAACTTTTAAAATGTAACAGCTTTTAGTGGCAACACCTACTAAAGGCCACCCCCAAACAGATGCCTCTCACCCCAGGGTGAATGATAATTTGGATTTAGATGCAATAACCACAATCCTACAGCTATTCGTGGTCCAAACTGAGCCTTGTTTTTATATGCTTATGAATTCACACTCATAAACTAAGTATTCAAATGCCTCCACTGAGCATTTATACTTTTTACATTTGAATAAAGGCATGGCTATGAACAAAAATAAATGCCATAAATGGAATAAATATGTTTAGGGATATGAACACAGCAGGCTATTTTCTTTTCTTTTCTTTTTTTTTTTAATTTTATTGTTGTTGTATTACATCCATTCCTTTTTTGCTCCCCTTATTTTCTTAAATTTTTTCTTTTTTCTTTTTAATTTAATTTTATTGTTGTTGTATTACATCCATCTCATTTCCCCTCCCCTCTTTCCCCTTCCCCATCCACCCACCCTCCCCCAAAGTCAATCCCATTTGTTGTCCATGTCCATGGTTCTTCCATGCTAGTTCCTTGACTAAACTGCTCCCCTTCTTTGCCTACTCCTTCCCTGTCTGTCTTCCCCAAAGGCTGTTTTTAGTATGTTTTCTTTCTTTCTTTCTTTCTTTCTTTCTTTCTTTCTTTCTTTCTTTCTTTCTTTCTTTCTTTCTTTCTTTCTTCTTTCTCTTTCTTTCTTTTTAAGATTCCACTTTATTATTTTTAGAGAGAGGGGAAGGGAGAGAGGTAGAGAGGGAGAGAAATATCAATGTATGGGTGACTTTCACCTGCCTCCAGCTATAGACCTGGCTGGAAAGCTGGCTTGTAACCTGGTTATGTGCCCCGGCTGTGGACTTGAACCAGCAACCTTTGGGTTCACAGGCCAGGCCATTTTCAATATTTCATAGGGTACACATAAACCTTACTTCCAGAATTATAGCCCCAGTTATCACATGGATAAATGTTTCTGTCATTTTGGGGATGAGATCAAAGAACTAGTAGAACAAAGAGAGTCATATATCAGAGGTCCACAACACTTAAATGGAAAATGTTTAATAAATGATGGAATTTGATCATTGATAATAAAATCAGTGGACCTGTAAGCCCCAAAGAGTAGTAGTAATATTAGAACCTATTACTCTAATTTTCTGGGCTATTTATTTTAAAAAAATGGGAGTTTTAGAAAGTTCATTGTCTTGAGACAAAAGATTTTATCCTAAATGTACAATTGCAGGAACTGTATCAAAGAAGAGATAAAATCCTTGCCTAGCATAGATCTTTCCGAGTGCCTCCCAAGTAAACCTGTTTATATGACTACCTAATCTATGTACATGTAAGACTGCCTTGCTTTGACATTTATATGTTAGAGTAAATTTTCTAAATCTTCATTTGGTTCTATTTACAATCCTATGTTAGGCCATTTTGATGTTTATTATGACAACTCAGTCTATGAAATAAGCATGATTAGATATAATATCCACCTTTAATCAGGTGATAAAAGATAAATTGATGAATGACAGAGCAACTGGGAAATATTGGAGACATAAAAAGTAGCAGATCTGAAAATTTGTTGAATTCAGAGTTATTTCTTCATTACCATGTGAAAACACTTAGCACAAATTGAGGGCTGAAAGTCAGTTGTTATTTTATCCTGTTAAGAGATTTGCATAAGTAACACTTTAGAAGAAAGTTGTTAGTTATTTCTCTTTCTTCTATTTCATCATGATTTGTAAGAATTCATTTTGGTAGAGCATTTGTCCTTCCCTTCATTATGCATACATAGACTCACACAAACTATGCTCTAGTAATCACAATTTGTTTTTTACATTTTATTATGAGATTCCCATAGTTTAAATGCTCTGCAAATTAATGTATAAACCTTTTTATGGTTTACTGTAGTTATTAAGGTGTTAAAATATTTCAAAGTATAGCCCACAGAAGGGCCTTTTGAATTTTGTATTGTGTTAAACATCTCAAAACAAAACAGAATGTAACATGGATTTAAAAATGTCAGTGATTTTTATTTAGCAGCAGATTTAATCTAAACAGGTAAAATTGGCTTGCATGCAATACAAAATGCACCAAAAGCCTGTTTACTTGTTCCTTCCCTATTGTTTAACATAAGTCCTGCTTCTTTTGAACACCAATTGGGTCATAGTGGTAACTAGAGCTAAGGTCATCTGGGCATTTACAATATATGATAAGGTATTAAATGTCAGCAGAGATGTTGTTCGAGCTAATAGGATTATTCCAGTATTGCAGGAAATGCATTTCAGGGGTGCATGCATTGATGTATAGTGGCAAGATTTATTGGAGTGTAAACAAAGGTGTGCCCTACGTCCACCCTGCTCAATATCTCATCCAGGCCCAGGTGGCTCAACTCTTGCTTTTTTTGGAAAAAATTCAGCTTCTGGGATCACAGGCCCACACTTGACCCCACCAAGCCCAGCAAAAGGGCCAGGACACAGAACTGCCCTGCTGTCAGCTTAGCATCCAAGTCTCTCATAGTTCAGCAACATCTCAGTTCTCATCCAACTCATACCAAGTGCTGTGCTTTGGTCTTCACAGCCGCTGAAGAGAGAGAGCACTTTGTTTGGTCTTTTGTTCAGAGTTGATTCTATTTCCCTGGGATTGGGAGAGAGTAAGCTTTCTTTCAAACTATTCAATCTCTTTCCTAGATTGTCTATTCCAGGGTTTCATGTCCTTATCCTTGATGGGGGCCTCAAGTGTTGGAAAATTTTAGTTTCAGGTAACAGCCAATAAATTGAGTAATTAATGTATGGAAAAGCTATTGTTTCAGACACTGAAGGAATGACCCATCTGGACTCTAGTTAATAAGATTAGTAATTAGCATATATAAAAAGCTATTCTTTTCAGCAATGGAGGAATGATCCAGCTTGGCTCCAGGGTAAGAAGACCTCCGCCCAGGACAGAGAAAGGAATGCTGCAGTTTTGATAACATTAACACTTTCCTTTAATCCAAATCCCTTACCTACTCCTTTCTCCTCCTTATAAAAAGGGCCCAGTTACAATAGAATGGAAGACTGATAGGGTGCAAACCCACTGTCTTCTCAGTTCGCTGATCATCTGAATAAAGTGCCCATAAAGGTTCAATCCCTGTCTCTGCTTATTGGGTCTGGTGGGTGACAGGCAGCATGAACACCAGCTATTCCGGCTTTATCCTGTCTGATCTTTTTATCAGATTTCCCCGGGCTAGACTTCTATCCTTTATGGTCACCATTTTGGCTTCTACTGCACATGCCTCAGCAGAGGATTTTCCCCCACACTGTTTATCCTTTCCCTCCTTATTCTGAGGAAACAGGCTGGTTGTTCCTGGGGAGATTGGAAAGCTGAACTTGCCTACCTGGAGATTCTGCTTGGCAGAGGGTGAAGCCGGTCTCTGGACTGTATGTGAAACTGTTATTTCCGAGTTAAACTGGCTTAATTAGCTGTCTGGCTCCCCCTTTTTTTCATTAATATCTAACTGACTTCCCACTGTAATAAAGATGGCCACTGAAAAAAATTTCTTTTTGCATCAATATGTATATTTGAAATGTTCAATATCTAGATTTTGGTTATTTTTAAAGATTTTTTCTATTCCTTGCATTTATTTTGTCTTCTGTATATTTTTGGTGTTATTCTTGCATGAAATTAATTCAAGTATGATTGAATCAGGTAAAAACTAGTTATTAAAAAGTTGACAAGATGTTGTTAGTAAAATATTTACTTTCACTCTTTATAAAAGTCTAAAATATTGTAGAAACCCCCAATTAAATTATGCAACTCTAAGCCATGTCTTTGCCACCAACCTCATGTCCACTGTTAACTATATAAATAACGTTGCATGTATTACTGAGAAAGAGACAAACTTTCAGGTCAGGTGGATTTGAATTTTATACATTTTTTTAACTCCTTGGAGACTCAGTTTACTTTCCCCAAAACAGATTCATTATATTTTCTCTTTCTTAAGCTGTAAAATGAAGAAAATAATTTCTGATTTCAGCAACATTGAAGAATGAAAATAACGTTCTGCAACCATGGAACAGGTTGAAAAAAATATAACAATTTAAATAAATAATGCAGCAATAAAACAGAATAGTCCAGGTATATACCCACTCATAATTAGTTAATTGATTTTCCATATATGTACAAAATAAGTTAAATGAAGACAAAACATATTTTCAGCAAGTGGTAATGGAACATTTCGGTATCCACATGAAAAACTAAAACATAAGCTTTAATATCTCACCATTATAAAAATAAATTTAAAAAAAATCACAGATCTAAAAAAGTTCCTAAAACACTAAAGCTGTTGGAGAGACATAGGAAAACATCTTTGTAGCTTTGAGTTAGTTAAATATTTTTTATAACAACAAAAACACAACTCATTAGATAAAATATATGGAATCAAAATTATAAACTGTTGCTCTTCAAAAGATAATGTTAAGACATTGAAAACTCAAGAACATGAACTGGTAGAAACTGTTTTTTATTATTTATGTGATAAAGAAGTTTTAGCAAGAAATATAAAGAAATCTCAAAACTTAATAAAAATGTTCAACTCAATTTGCTATTTTTTGATGAAAGCAGCAGAGACAATATTCAGATGGCAATTATGCACAGAAAAAGAGTCTCAGCATCATTAGTTATTAGGGAAATGCAAATGAAAATCATGAATATAATTGTACATTTTTTAGAATGGGTAATAACAACCAATCAAAATAGAACAAATTTACAAGCAAAAAATGTCAAAGCACAATACAACCAACAAACAAAAAATTGCTTGTTTTTTGATGGAAATGTCACATGTTACAGCCATTTGGAAAACACTGGTGATTGCTTATCCTATTAAATATTAACTCAATACCCTATTAGTTAGGCTTGAGATTTTAGCCCCTTTCTCTGCATATGCATAACTGGCTAAGTTGGAGCCAGAGAAACATGGGTTTTGCATGGAAATAAAAATTGTGAAATCCAAGAGGCATAATTTATACTAGATGAAGTGAAATGAATAAATATTAATAAATGAGAATTTTTAAAAAGCAAAAGCCAAGTAGTTATACGTATCAACTACTTAAAAATAACAGATAATTTAAAAATATTAAAATAGTTAAAAAGTTCAAATATGTATAGATAGCAAAAGGAACACCGCCAAAGATTGAATTGGTATGCTGTAGTGTCAAAATGAGAAGCTCTAATACAAACATATTAAAACGCTGACCAGTGTGGCTCAGTTGGGCATTGCCACTCAAAGTGAAGGGTTGCTGATTCGATTCTGATCAAGGCCCATGCCTACTTATTTATAGATTGAATTGGTATGCTGTAGTGTCAAAATGAGAAGCTCTAATACAAATATATTAAAACGCTGACCAGTGTGGCTCAGTTGGGCATTGCCACTCAAAGTGAAGGGTTGCTGATTCGATTCTGATCAAGGCCCATGCCTACTTATTTATGGGTTTGGTTCCCTGTCAGGGTGCATATAAGGCACTAGATGTTTCTCTCCTTTCTCCCTTCCTTTACCTGTCTCGAAAAAATAACTCACAAGTTTATACTTTTTAGTGAAATCTAAGAACATCAAAATCAAAACTGAATTTACTGAAATTTTCTTCAAGTAAAGCTGGCAATAAAAAGCAGTAATTAAAGTAACATAAAACTTAATAAAAGTTCTATTGAAAAAAGGAAATTAATCTTTTTAAAGATTCTTTTAAAGGAAATTAGTTGCATCTTATAATTACATCTGGTTTATTATATTCAAAATAAAAGTTGAAATATAGTATTTCAGATATAAGGAGAAGGCCTAAGAACAATCAGAAGAAAAGGAATCTAATAAGGAACTATGAACCAATCTCTCATCCTGCTCTCATACATATGAGGTCTGTCCTAAAAGCATCAAGCCAATGTCAATGAAACAGTTTGTGCGGCCAATACTTTCAAGACAGATCTCGTATACAAAACTAAAATTCCATAAGCTATCAATAAGGGCAGTGAAACAATGAGGTGAGAGCATGCTAAGGGACATTTTTGTTTAAAGAGCTATTATAAATATTTAAAAATAGAAAAAAGCAAACACATGTAAGCATGATAATTAGGAGAAACATCAGATGAATAGAGATAAAATTAATTATTTTTAGCCCAGCAATTGCAGTTCATTTTATTTAATTGAAGGCAGTGAAGAAGAAAAAGAGAGAAGTAAATTACAATTTGCAAAATATGAAGCATGAACTAAAAGGGCAAATATATTCCAATACAGCAATAATCACAAGAACTTAAGTGGCTTGAACTTCACCAAAGTGAAGATATTTCCATACTAGACAATTACATGAGATCCAGTACTTTGTAGCTTAAACAAACAGATTTTAAATGAAAATTATTTAGAAAAAAATTAAATAGAGGATTAGAAGCATATTACAAACAATGAAAGGAAGCTGAATAATAAGTCTAAGAGGAGAGCTTTCCCTGTGATCATAATATTAATATCAATAAGATAAAAATAATGACAGTATTGCAATGATGCATCTGAAAGATTTCCTCCAAAACACAGGAAACAAACCATCAAAGGTATAGAGAGAAATAGATAAATTAACATTTATGTTGTAAATTCAATGGTTACAAGAAAAGATCAAGCAAAAACAAAAGGTTTTTTGTGTGTATGATGTGTATATAAAACAAGAAGATCCTATCAATAGAGGTAGATAAATAGATGACAAATAAATAGATCAATCTTATATAAGATGTAAAAAGAAAAATCACAATCATTTTGAGGCAAAAGGATCATTCATAAAAATCAGAAATGTAATAAATACCAGAATATACTCAGAACAGCAGATGTTATTTATTTTCATTTTGAATTTATGGAAATTGCCTCCTTTGTTTAATTTATTCGAACAGTATGGTATACATACAACTTTTATAACACATGTTGGCATAAATAATAAGATGTGTATTTAGGGAGTCAAAGACTTTCATAAATTTATTCAGGTAACATCATGTTTTTCCATCTGTTTAAACAGGTCACTGTTGGCATGCACCTAATAACACCCTCCTTTCTGGGTTTGCTAGGGAGCAGTGTGACAGCTGCCTTCCCAGGGCTGAGTGAGTGCCCTTTCCTTCCGGCCTCTGCTTGCTCCAAGGGCTCTTTAAGCAGCCTGGGAAGGTCTGAGCCCAGCCTGAGTTTCCTCCGGGGTCTGCAAATCCTTAGTAGTCCCACCCCCAGCCATTTCCAAGAGTCATGTCTTTCTACTGTCACCTCCCCGAGTGCCCATATCTTTCTCAGAGTGTCATGAGGTAGGATGGAGTGGCCAGGTCAACCCATAGGGACCCTGAGAAGCAAACAAACAAAGAAACTCATTCCAGGTTATGACAATTCATTTTTTCCTTTCTGTTATTTCATGCAGTGGAAATGGAACACACATCACAGGACACGTTTTACAACAGTTTCTGTGCTTTGCTTTATTTAGAATGATAAAAATATTCAGTGACCACAAATTACTATCTATTCTGATACTATTAGTCACTTAGTTTATGAAGGTCATTCCATTAAGTGAGTTTATTTTATGTAAGTGAACAAAATGGTTGTATGTATACAATAAGGAGGAAAATGCACAAAGACAAGGAACATGATAGTCATATTTCAAATGAATGTGAGTTCAGTCATTGAATGTAGAGGTGACAGAAGAGGTTAAGTTGTCTGTATGCTAAATGATGAGCTTTGTTACCCTAAATAAAGCTGTTAGGTGATTGAATTTAAATGGTTATTATTACGGATCAAAATGTGCTCTTCCATTGCATGGAATTCACCACCTAACATCCAATAACAGTGGCTTTCTTCTTACAGACCTGCAATTGAAACTAGCATTTTATGCAAAATAAAAATAAAAAGTCTGATGAGCAAGAGAGCACACAGTTTGTCTAATGAAGTCTAGAAATTGTATGTAATAGTACTTAGCATTTTGGAGGGGCTTGGTAGTTGTGCACTATATTTGGGGAGCAAAGCTCATTGTACTCAGAACAAACTTTGTGGCTTAAGCTTTGGAGATGGTTTCTGAAATAAACCAAAGAGAACAAGGAACCAGAGGGGACATGACAGAAACTAGCTTAGGGCAATACAGGTGAAGTAGAAGGGGGGATATTTAAAACTCTGTCTATGAGATCAATTCTGCCATTACCTGGTGTGTACCATACAAAGAATGTTTTTTGCCATTGCTTCTCGAAGGACAGTTCAGTTTGAAAATTTATCAACCATATATTAGTACTACAGATTGCAAAGTAGCTCTTTAATATTCTGGCTTAATAAACAATTAGAGGACATAGCCCTGGCTAGTGGCACAATGGATAGAGCACCATCCAGTGAACCCAAAGGTTGCTGGTTCGATTCCCAGTCAGGGCACATAACCAGGTTGCAAGCCAGGTCTCCAGCCAGGTCCATGGCTGGAGGCAGATGAAAAGCAGCCACACATTGATGTTTCTCTCCCTCTCTGCCTCTCTTCCTTCCTCTCTCTCTGGAAATGATAATAAATGGAATCTTTAGGAAAAAAAAAACAATAGAGGACACTTTCATTTACACAAGTTGATATTTTTGTGTTTCAACTGGTGCTAATATTATGAAATGTATTGATACTTCATGTTCTCTGTTAATTGGTGGGATTATTTCACTGCTTAATAATCAGAAACAGGTGCTTGCCTTCTGAGTTGCAGGCTAGTGCAGGAATGTGAAGCCTGACTCTGAAAAATTTTCATGTTCATGTTCCTTTTTATTTCTAACAAAGTGGAGGAAACAACTTCATCTATATTTAGGAAGGAGATTAAACAGCCTCCATAGTCCATTCCAGGATTTACTAACTGTATCTGATGAGCATCTTCATTTAATTAACCCTAATCACAACTTCACTGTTTCAGTGACTCAGAATAACCATTCAGGATCCTTCAGTCTTTATTTTCCTGATTTAATAATTAAGGTTTTTATAGTTCATCACTGCAGTTTGCAGGAGAATATTTTACCCTAAAAATACAGAGGAAATATTTTCAATTTACTGTATGATTTGGTAAAGGCTATTTTTCTTCAATGATGCATTTTTTGAAGTAATTTGATAAATATAATCTGATTAAATGAATATATACTTTTACCTAGTTTTTGTAAGTTTTAGTCAGTTAGACTAAAACTAAACTGCATAATATGTGACAAGGATAAGAAACACTTCATCTAAAAGGAACAAAATATCAGCTTTATGTTTTGTTGAGAGGCAGGATAAATTTAAGCATTCTAATGGCCACTATAAGATATTAGAAGGAAGTTGAATACAAAATTCTAGTCCTTACACATGAATAAAATTTAGCAAAATTGAATATTTAATTTCAGTTTGTTATTAAAAATGTAGCATTATTTTCTATATATAGCTGATATATGTTTGCTTTCATTCTCCTATATCTCAATAGAGGGTTATGAGGTAGGTATTTAAAATTGTCACTCAATGATAAATCAGTGACACTAGTTTAAATATTCCTTTAACTTTCAATCTTTATGGTAAATAGAAATGAAGTTCTCCAATAGAGTTCATCTTTCTTCCCTCCCAGTGTGGGTCCAGGTTGTAGTGGGAATGAGTCATCATAGTGACTCTTGGCAGGAAAGAGTAGGTATAGACTATATTTTTCTGAAGCTGCTGTGGATTTAACACTAGGCAGCAGCCCCTGCTCACACTGTCCCCATTTGTGTCATACCAGGTTTTTTCTGGCCTGTAGGTATGTACTGGTGTCCAGTTGAGGCATGAGATAGTACAGAAAGAACTCGGAGACTGTGCTGCTATTTATGGCCAACAGCTGGTGTCCTGGTTGCCAGGCACTGCTTTTTAGCACTTAGGTAGTGAACTGAGGCAGGGAGGAGGAGGGAGACATGTCTCACCCATTGGGGCTGGTTTGATAGGATTGCCAGGCATTCCGACAACAGAAGCAAAGATAGTGCAGGAGAAGGGGAAAGTCCTTGATACTTCTGTAAGCTTCCGTAGCAATCTTATTAAAATTGGCAGGTGCTCTGAACATCCCAAGACCTAGAAACTGGGAGGGATGTCCTTGAAATTCTATGTATCATTTCTGCTATCTGGGGAAGAACCCCCACACATACTTACATTTGGATAGTTACATCCTCCCAGGGAAAGATAGCATCACCTTTACCTATCAATCAATATGTAACTCCCTCACTCCCATCTTGCCCCCTCCCCCCCACTAACTATGTAATTCCTCAGAACAAAGGATCTGAAGCCTTTTGCCATCCTTGCCTCTTGTCTTTCATCCCCATCTCATCTCTTCTTGGAGGACATATCACTAATAAACTTTGCTTGCCGAATTGTAGTGGCTAGGCAATTGAGGAAGAAAAAGAAGGGAAAGGCACCCAGATTGTAAAGGAGGAAGTAAAATTCTTTTTGCAGATGTCATGGTCTGATATAAATAGAAAATCCTAAGAAATTTACAAAAACTATTAAAGCTAATACACAAATTCAACAAAGTTGCAGGATACAAGGTTGATTACAATTTACATTGGCTAAGGTCTCCAGCAGGATGCTGACTACAATAGTAGTAAAAAGTATATATGCCTCATTCTCAACCTTGGGAGTAGGCAGAACTTTCAATATTTACTATTAAGTATCATGTTTGCTATAGGACTTTTAATATACTCATGACCATGTTGTCTCAATTTGTTAAGTGTTTTTATAACAGTGTTAAATTTTATCAAGTGCGTTTTCTACATTTTCAAGATAATCGTATTTTTTCCTTTATTTTTCTAATACGATTATTTGTATTGATTGATTTTTGACACATGCACCCTCTGGTTTCTATTATAAGAATGTAAATGTGGGTTTTTGGCTTATAACAAAATTGAAGGGAAAGTACAGAGATTTTCCATATACTCCCATCCCAACACACACACAGCCACCCTCACCATCAATATCCTGCACTACAGTGGTACATTTGTTATAATTGATGAACCTACATTGAACATCATACTCATCCAAAATGCATAGTTTACATTACTGTTTATTACTGTGCTGTACACAGTGTGGGTTTG